>JALIZH010016559.1:0-12836 GCA_030522465.1 Rhipicephalus appendiculatus
ATGTTCCAATCCCAATGATTCTCCTTTTGTATTGAAGCAACGGCAATAATAGTAATGAAAATAGTTATATACAAACGCTGGGCGTCAGGCGTTGATAAACACCCTGACGTTAAATTTGTGCATTGTACAGTGTTGAACTGTTTCGCGTTTGTTACGTTGGTGTATCATGTGTGTGGGGTAGAATTTTGTATGGAATAACGCCAATGTTGCTTAGCGTTAGAAAGAGCTCACTTTGCTTGTAATGACAGTTCTCTCTGCAAAAAAAAAAGTTGAGAAAAATATATCTTCTGAAAAATAAGCTAAATTATGCGGTAGTATGATACTCATATTAGGACAGCTTCGAAGTCATAAACTAGACAAGTACATTGTGCAAATAACAGTGGCGGTAGCGCCGAAATATGGGGACGACTCATTAGCATGAACTCAATTATAGTTCTTTGTTTTCAGTTTTTTTTTCTTGCAGGATCCATCATCCCACAGTACAGATTTTGTTCATGCAGATAGAGAGACACGAAGATATGACTAACAATTTTCAAATCACATCATGCAACCTTCTCATTTTCGCGTGTGTGGCTAAAAGCTCATAAAAAACTCGCGTGAAGGTATCGAACGAAAACAGTTTTATTCTTTGTATTGTTTACTTCATCTTGCACCTGTGTACTCATCTTTGAATTCTTGTCCGTTAATGCTCACAAGGTTAATACCGCTTTGCCAAAGTTGCTACGAATAAAGACTTATCTTCAGTCAACTTGTCAATCACCGACAGCTTAACAGCGCCAATTGTTTCAATAGACACCGTAACGCAGTACAGCAAAACCGGACACACCGAGCGCGTCCATCACACACACTCATCACGCATCTGAGCGACGCTAAATTTAGACCTAAGCCGAAGACAAAGATAAAGGTGTTCCCGCGCGCTCAATGAGGTGTATCTAATAACCTCATTCAATCGATGGCGAAAGAGCTCGGTTGCTTGAAATCTTCAAACCAGTTCTCTACGCGGATTACTCTTCTAAACGAGCATCGGCACATTTACCGTCGGGGCAGTCATGCACCGGCGCTCGGCGAAATGGGCGCATTCCGTCGTACTTGCCGATGCACTCGTAGGCTATAGTCGATGCTGGGATAAGTGGACCACGTGACCACGTGCCGTTGCCTCGAGGATAAAAAGAAACACGAGACGACGCAAGTGGAGCATCGTGCTCAATCCTCTCTTAAGCCGTTAGATGAAGTGCTACACGCAGTTCAGTCTCGATTAGGCTTCGCTGCGCGAAGCCTGTTTCCACAAATGCGGCGAAGGCCGCTTTGCAAAACGAGCGGCAGGTGTTTGCACTCGATAGCGGGCTTACGCCCGCGCCGGTCGTGTGCGCCAGATTAGACATGACGCGGCGTTCCCGCTAATTCCAGTTTGCGCGCCCAGCTAGTCTTCCTCTCCTTTTAGTGTTTTCGTATCTTCCTCTTCTTCTCACTTCTCTTTTCTGGCATCGTCTGTAAGTGGGCCGGCGTGATGTTCCTTTTTAGGAGACAACTGGTAGTCTGCTTCTCTTCATGTTTTTATGTGTGTACATGTAGTATTAATACAGTAATAATGAATTGGTTGTCTCGGCAACAGCGCGCTTATAAATGTTTTGCTGGACATATTTTGCTGTGCGCTTGTACTTATTCTAATGGTGTCCTGGATGTCCGTTTTTCTAGGAGAGCGCGCTTTTTTTTCAGCAAAGAAATTGAGTTAACATTCTGAGCCCTCGCAGTGCACGCTCTACTGTCAAAACCACCGAAATTTATCCTTGTAGCTTCGCCATTAATGCAAGATAAGATGAAGCGACAGCATACCTCAAGTTTTCATCTCGCGTGCTATACTGTAACAAGTTACTCAGCAGCCGGATTCACTATGGGCGACAGCGGTCGCTTCAGTGGACATTAATGTCAACGCGGTCGCAAAGCTTTGAAATATTGTCATTTCCCGAACCTTTATGTAAACGACAGAAGACACGTCTCTCTCGTTCGCACTTACGTCGGCGCCTCAAGGCATTCCCACTCTAAATTCTGCAATACCCCAAACAGTTTACACTTCTAAGCTAGACTGAAGGAATGCAAAACGCACAGGGTTCCTGGTGGATTCACCTAAGACGACTCGAAGGCGAAACCCATCTTCAATGTATTTTAGTAGATGCATAAGGGAGCAGGGAACACGATCCGTGGCTTCACGTGCCACTGCCAAGCGCCGTCTTCATTTTCTTCTCTTGCGGTCACGCGTTCTCCCGTTTTGTTCGCTGCCCAGGGTGCTTCAACGACATCATGTGGCATTACGCCACATGACGTCACACCAGAATTTCTGACGTCATCATGACGTGAAAACGTTTGCGATCTGTGACGTCATGATGACGTGATATGGTGGCGTCATCTCGTGATGATGATTTTTTGCATCACTCGTGCCCGACGACGTGTCACGGTCGCCGCCGACGGTGAAATTTTCCGTTTGATGAGGCATCGAAGGCTTTCACCTTAAAAACAAAACAAGTGGCCCTCACGCAATGCCTACAAATCGCTTCATCGGTCACCGGGGATTCCATCACGCTTCTTCAGCCCAGCGCGTACCTCGGAATTTGATGAGACAGATCGGGTCCCATCGGTGCATGCCTTTACGCTCTTCGGAGCGGTTCTCGGTGATTGCATTGAGCATCGTCTTCCGCGTCCACGTATACGCATGCTCATACCTGCCCCACAGTGTAGTGCGATTCAGCCTGGCACGTAATAGGCGAGCTCAGGAGGAGCCGGCAGCATAAGCTATCCTCGGCAAGGCGGTATGTATGCCCGCGCGCTTTCCTCGGATTCTCAAGGTCTATCCTTCTTCGCCGGCTCACGCGGCGGTCACGTTCCACACCCGCGCGAAGAGTTTTCCGCGGCGTTTACACGCACGAGTAGCTCGCCTGTTCCGGGTCGCACGCCATCGGTGCACTCTTGTTTTTCCGGGCACGTAACGCACGATTCGCGTTACGTGTTTTCTTGCACCGCAACGCACACCTCTTCAGTTTGAGGAAGACCAGATACGCAGCGCCGTCGAGCAGGCTCCGTAGAAAAAAAAAAAAAAGTCCGCTCTTGCACTTACAGGAGCTTTATATGCTTAGCAGCCGTAAAAGCGCCGGAAGATGTCAGTACTCAGTGTCGGATAAGATTACATTTGCATTAAAGCAGCTGTTACAGTGGGGCTGAAAAGAAACGCGAACATGCAGCATCTACATTTCTCTGCTGTTCGTATTTATTTTCAAGCGCTTGTAGCCTGTATGGCAATAAAAAGCCACTGGAGTCATCTGTGATACAATCAAGCACCATTCCAGCATCTTTTTATTGCTACCAACGTCAAAGTGTGATGAAAACAGCGCGCCGAGCGATTCGCGCTTATTTGCAGCCCCCCTGTACTTTTGTGATATGCGTGTGCTCCTTCAAGCCTTTGGACACCTGTCCGCTGCATTCCTTGCCTGTCTTTCTACCTTTCTTCTTTGACAGTGAAGCCAACTGGTCATGGCCGTGTTTCAATCACCTTATTCATCTTCTTCCTTATTCTTCTTCGGTGATTTCTCTGTCTTTGGTGAAAAAGACATAAGAACTGTATTACGCATTGCTTCTGCTTGCGTAACTGCCACACACTTATTGTGGACCTGCACAGGTCTACAATTAAGCCGTCGTCGTCACCTCCGTGCAACAGGCCTAAGGCCTGGCCGACCACCCGACCTTGACCGCTGGATTCGTGGACCTCACCACCGCTCCCTACTTGACCTTGTACACGAAACAAACTTGCATGTGTATGTTTGAATAAAAAATTATTATGCCTCAGGGCAGACTTTCGAAAAAAAAAAAAGAAAAGCCGGCAGATCCCACGCACTGTGAGAGTCGATGTAATGCGAAGCAGCCAGGAAGGAGCAAATCATGCTTTACATAATTTGCATGTCATGTTTTACATGTTAGGACCTGTCATTTACGTTCGTCATACAGTCACGTCGCGCAATACCAATTTTGGTGTATATCAAGCTAGCAAACTGGACGCAAGCGCACCATGAGCGTGGCATGTAAATGGCGTCGTAGATGGCATGTATGCCAAGATTTTCATGTTACCACCTGTCACTTATGTTCGTCATACAGTCATGTCACTCTATACGAAATTTGGTGTATATCGATGTCACGGTTGAGTTGTGGATGCCGCCGCCGAAGACCCGCGGAGCCAGCGATGCCCGGAAAGATAGGCGTGAGGCAAGTCCCTTGCACGTGTGGCAGGAAGGGACGAAGCCGCGGCTCGAGTTGGAAAGCGGCGGGGGGAGGCCACGGCTGCCGAAAGGCCGGCGTTTGGTTACGAGGCAGCGCGGCGAAGAGAGGCACCCCGCTGCGCAAACGCGCCGATGACCGCGTTTGTCGAGCCGACCACCGGTATCGAATATCTTCGTTGCGCGGGCGGAAAACGGCGGGAAAACTTAGAAGAGGGAGAACGGCTTCGGAAATGGTGCAGGGAGGACGCAACGAGGTTTTCCCTCCTGGGCACGACACCGACTCGGCTACGCTCCGGACCCGGTCGTCAAGACGCTCCTTCGGCTTGCGCTCCGAAGGCTCCCAGCGGAATCCTCAGCGATCCTTCAGCTGTGCTCTCAAGTATCATATTTGGACTTATATATCTTTCATACAAAAGCATTGCTGTTCCCCATTGGATAGATTGGACTTCTTAACTGGAAAAATTTGGAAATTGAATCTGTTAGTGCATGTATCCTATGCGTGTTTGTTTATGTGTGTAGCATTATTTCGGTTTGTGTATGTTTTTGTGTACTGCAGTAAATCAACATTAAACCTGTTTATGCTTGCAAAACGGTTGTGCATCCTTCTGGCCTAATTCACTATACGAACAACTAAAAAGGTGACAATCAAGCTAACGAAACGGCCGCGAGCGTGCCATGAGCGTGGCATGCAAGTCACGTCGCACATGACAAGTCATGATTTCCATATTTCCACTTGTCATTTATGTTCGTCATACAGTCACGTCACTCAATCTCAAATTTAGTGTATATCAAGCTAACGAAACGGCCGTGAGCGCGCCATGAGCGTGACATGTAAATCATACTTTTCATGACAAGTTAGTCATGATTTTCATGATATGACCAGCGATTTATGTTCGTCATAGGATCATGTTATGCCATACCAAATTTGGTATAAATCTCATTAACGATACGGCCAGGGAGAGCACAAAGTCGTAGGCGGCTAGATAGATAGCTAGATAGATAGATACGCTCAAAGTCGCCGAAGTTCGCTAAGAAATGCTTCGCATTTGAAAGCTGTATTACGCTCCAAGTAGATCAGCCGCAATATGAGAAGAGCTTCAGTTTTTTTATGATGAGCGTTGTTGGCCTTCCACACACGCGAAAAGGCCTGGCAAGATGTCCTCTGTACGTTATGATGAGGTTGCGTTGCGTATGTGGCGAGATTCTGCATACAGCGCGCACCACCGACGCCTTGCGTCAAGACGCCCCGCGACCACAACGTCATAAGCGTTGCTGCGACATCTCAATGCGGACTTCGATAAACGTCACGTGAAGCGGTGCGCAAAAATTTATCTCCTTCGTTGCATACGTAGCTTTCGGTCAACAAACAACCCAGCGGTGATTCCGCCGGTATACGAGCGATGTACGAAATGTACGCGTGGTGCCGACCGCGTCCCTGTCTGTACGCGGCGTACACGAAAATTGTGCGAGAATATTTCACAGCGCGGCTGGAGCAACAACAAACGTCTTGGCGAAGACGTTTATTGCTCCCGCTGCGTTGGACGTGCGCAAACTTCCACGCGAGTATATAAATCGCACAGGTGTCGGTGTATTCAAAAGGTAGAACCAAATGTATACGATCGCCCAGAACGTTCAATTCAAAGGGGTCGGCGGAGGCCACGTCCGCAGTTTTTTCGGGGTTCAAGACCTCATAAAGAGAGACACCACGGATGCGCTCTTCCCGAAATGTACATCAAAACTAAGCATCCGCAATGCATTATGAGCACCGTGGGTCGTACGTCGCAGTGTTTCTGTATGGTTACGAATGTTTCTTCTGGGGCGTTAAACGCCAACGCAGAGCATGACCTTCCTGTTTCGAATAACGCGGGGGAGTTTGGCGTCGTGTCACTGACCGCATGGCATTTGCATCTTGCTTGGTCCTTTGTTCCTGCAGGAATAGCTTGCTTGTGTCTGTTGCAGTGACCTCAACGGGCAACCTGGTGGGATGCTAGGACGCGCTGTCCCTGTAGAGCGTTTAATAATGGTTAGTCTCAAAAACGGCAACTATTTACAGCCATGTGAGCTTGCTGAGAGACTATTGCTTGGCAATATGGTGCGCTTTTGTGCGACGGACATTATTTGGTAAAACGAAGATTTTTATGTAGTTAGGAGATGTATCCGTATAAATTGAAACGGTAGCTGATACCTAAGGAACTCAAGGCGCAAATCCTCCCGAGACAGGACTTTTATTCCGCCATCAAAAGCACGGATCGTCACCGTCAGCTTCGGGCAATCCAAGGGGCCCATGATGCCGCGGGCAGGTACTTTCTGCCTGTGCCAACGTGGGAGCGGCCCGCAGGGGGGTCGGGGTAAAACCCGGCTCTCCTCCCTCGGTGCTCAATAAACTATCTATCTATCTATCTATCTATCTATCTATCTATCTATCTATCTATCTATCTATCTATCTATCTATCTATCTATCTATCTATCTATCTATCTATCTATCTATCTATCTATCTATCTATCTATGCAGTCCTGGTCAGTGGCGTAGCCAGGGGATGGCGCACCGGGCCCGTGCCCCCCCCCCCCCCCCCCCCGGCCCCACCGAACTTTTTTTTTTTGCCATGGCATACAGAGCACAATATGACACTCGAGCACATCTGCCCCCCCAAGGTGGTGCCCCCCCCCCCCTAATATATATATATATATATATATATATATATATATATATATATATATATATATATATATATATATATATATATATATATATATATATATATATATATATATTGCTGCCTGCGCCTCTGGTGCTGCTCGTCCATCCTTGCGACGAACTTCTTGTCCTCGCTTGCACATTAAGCGTGCATTAATTGTTTAAATACCGCTTGAAACAGCTCCGTTTATCATCTGAGCTAAATTGTCTGTTTGCTGCACATTACTCTTAGGTCACGGCTTAACGTACCATCTTGGATACTCCAAGCCTGACCTGATTGATAATTGCCGCGTCCGTGCTTTTCTAAAGTAAGCTGAACGCCAAGCCAGCGTTCCTGATATACATGTATGATTATTGATATTTCAATAGAAGTTAGTTCGGAAAGCCAACTTCAAGTTACATAATTAGCACGCTAAATATTCTTTCACGGAAATTACAATTTCTTGCTTGTTCGTGTAGTAACGAAAATGTTACCCCTAACAATTTTCTCTATTATCAGAAATGAACGTGGTCTTTTTTCCAACATTCCTCCGTGTGACGTCGTGCTTACATATCCTCAGGTTGAGTTTGTACACGCATGCTTCTAATTCCGGCCTTCGCGACGTTGCTTTCCCGTCCTACAAAGAATACAAGCCGAATGCCACGGCCGCTAAGTTGAAGCAAGGTCACGTGCACGGAATCCTAACGTGCTGCCAGTGTTGTACGGAACGGCGTTCCAAGGAACGACGTTCCAGGAACTAGTTCCTTTTGGCAGGAACGGAGGAACGCCACCGTTCCATTCAGGATCGGTGGAACTGTAACGGTAACTCGTTACGTTTAAGCAGGAACGGTTGAGGGAACGGCGTTCCATCTGTAAATGTTCCAGGGCATTCAACAGGCGCACGCACGCAGCACATCATGCAGAACAGGGCGAATGGGCGACCGTGTGAGGCGCGAAAATGTAGCGCTCGCCTATCACGTGACTACGATGCATCCTGGTTTTTAGATCAAGGCGCCGGCCGGCGGCGCAGGGGAAGCGAAAGACGCCGAGACTGACCACGTGCGGGATGAACAGTTGATTTTTTTACACTCTCATGTTTCAGTTAATGGTATCTATTGACAAGCTAAAGCAGCTTATCGGTAAGTTCTGTAAGCTGAAAAGAAAGGTCTAATTAGGTTATGCTCGAGGTTTCCGTCTGTCGTAGAAAGAAAATTATCATCATCATGAACCGGCACGCACTCTCTTCGTCATCGCCATCCTCTCCTGCTTCTCTCCTAGAGCACGGGCGCTGATTTGTCCAGCGCAGGATGCAATAACTCTGATGGGGCGAGAGAACGAGTACAGAGAGAGCGAGAGGAAGAGATAGAGGGAAAGAGATCAATTCTTGGCTACAAAAAGTTTCGGCGAGGCGAGATTCGACACCGCCTATCCACGATCTGAAGGCGATCGTGGTAACCACTCGGCTATCTAGTTTTTTTTTTCTTTCAGGATATTTATTCAACATAGGCATGGCACTTTGAAGAATTCAATACAGACAGGGAAGTAGTATGTACATTTTGCTCGTATCGCGACCCAACGACAAACTCATAGTACTGAAGAATTCGCATTCATGTCTAGAGCGAATACATCAAATAACTGCCATTTTCCATTCTACACTAGAACGGTGGTAAGGATAAACACCTCACCACTGCAATATGCCATTCTGGCTGACTTTCCATTTGCTGGTATATATCTCTGAGCTTAGTGACCATATACTAATGAAATAGGATGTTGATGAAATTATTGGCTATGCGTCTTTCTGCAACATGCGCGCTCGCTAGAAGAGTATAGCGTATCTTTGTAAAGTACAGTATATCAAGGGGGTGGGAGGGATTAGTGATGGTGAGGAGGAGCGAAAGGGAAAGGGGAAAACGAGTATATACAGACAGAGATAAAAAAACATGGCTGATCCCTCTGTCAAAGGAATCGGTATAACACGAATGTGAAACGCGTATTCACATAAGGAGTTGAGCGTTTATTGTGCATTGTTTCGCCACAAGGGAGAAGGAATGAATGCTGCAGCAACAAATTGTAATGTGACGTGAAGAACGGCAAGCAGCTCGAAACATGCAGCGCGTACCTCAAGCATAAAGGACGCACGAAATGAGCATACACAAGACGAGCACGGACTAACTGTCACAGCTCGACATTTAAAGCGCGCTGCTCTAACACAAAGACGCACGAAACGAACGCACAAGCATACACAGGACGAGCGCGAACAGCTGCCACAATTATTACTTCGTGTGCAAGCGGCGCGCTCCATTCGAAAACGCGGCCGCTGCGGCGAACGAAGCGACCTTCGTGCACTCTTTAACGACTGTAACTTCAAAGCAAACTTGCGGTGGAACCACAAGGCGTGCGAAGCGCCCGAATGCCCCGATCAGGAGATAAGCGCGCTCGCAGCAGCGACCATGCCCCGTGGAGGCGCACGCTCTTCACAGCGAGAGGCGCGACGACCTTCAGAGCGCGCGCTCCGTGACACCTTCGCGCCATCTCGCTAGTGATGACGAAAACGCGCTGAAGTCGAGGAGCTCTGAGGACCGCCAATAGTATGGTGTGTATAAATAGCTTGCCGTTAGCAACTTGTGGAACGTACGCTCCCGTAGCCGAGTGATTTCGCGCCGCGCGCTGCGGAGCGAGAGGTCGTAGGTTCGACGCCCGGCGATGGAACTTTTTTCTTCCAATTTTTCTTTGATCTCATTATGTTAGTTTATATTTTACAACGTCATATCCGTGACGGAAATACGTCAGAGGAGCCGTGGTGGACCCCGGCATAAAACACTTTCGTGTTAAAAAAAGAAAAAAAATGGAAAGCCAGTGAACCTACACAGAGAGACAGAGAAAGAGAGATAGCGAAAATATATAAAGAAAGAGAAAGAAAAAAATAAGAGAACGAAAGGCAAGAAAGAGAGCAAAAGATAGAAAGACAGAGGACGAAATATACAGAAATATGCTCGCTGGCAGTGAACCGGAGACTTCACTACGGTGCAAATGTGCATGCTGAACATTATTTTCTGCTCATGGTGAAATATTGAATCAGCACTCATTAAACGCCTAAGTATTGTCCCTTTCGATGTGATTTCCTGTGCAAGAAGTTGAATTATATTCGTGCAATTGGGGAAGATTTCTATTCGGATATGTTAAGTGCAGTATCCTGACTGCACCTCAGAAGACCTACGTTGAAAAGTGCCACATGTGTTGGACTTGAAATAGACGAGCACGAAAGTTGCAGTTACATGTATGTAGTCAGGCCGGTGTTCTCGAAAAAAAATTGTCTAGGAGCATTTATTTAGATTTCTTTACTTATTTGTAACTGCTGTCGGCGATGTTAAATTCGTTCGATATATGTAGCTTGATAGGAGCTTTAAATCGCTCACTTTATTTTGCCTCAGGATTATCCGACACTATTCATTAAAAAGTGAATTGTAATGTTACTGTAACGACACGTTCCAATTTTGGAAATGTAACTGTAACGAGTTCCTTTTGCATTTGAGGAACTTCTAACGGGAACTCGTTCCGAAATTTTGAAGGAACGAGGAACGAGCTTTCGTTCCTGTTTTAGAGGAACGTGTACATCACTGCGTGCTGCCTCGCTGCCAAGGTCGCAGCCGCTAGACACGCCGAGTCGTGGTCAGCTGCAACCAACAGAAGCAGAGGCTTCTCTGAGTGCTCTTATAGCATAACGTACCGGACGGGTCATTCGCATCGGCCGTATTGCTTTTGGAGGGTCGGCGGTACTTCGTGCACCGCTGCCCCTCTCCTCTCCCCTCTTTCCTTCTTTCACTCTCTTCAGGAAACACAATCCCCTGGCAGCCGACGTTGCGCCGTAACACTTAGGTGACTTAATTGACTGCAATCCTCTCCGTGACTCCGTGGCCCCTCGGGGCGTAATGGGGCGCTTGCATTACGCAACATCTGCACGTTCAGCATCTCCGTTGCTGCGTACAAACTGCAACTGCCCCCCCCCCCCCCCCCCTTTTTTTTTGCCTACTACTTTACCCTCCGTTTTTATAGAGGTCCCGTTTTGTTCTTAGCTACACGCTCCCTCTTTTATTGCCTCTAGCGGGTCCTTTGATCATTTGCTTCTTGGTGCACGCTGTGCATAAGAGAGCGCATGCGCGCTGGGCGAAACTAATGGCAAAAATGGCGACTAATGCATAGGTACGCCCGGCTACCGGAGTATCGCATCCAACGGCAATGTCCTTTTAAAGTCCGGCTTGCACAACACTCCACTGCGCTGCTTATATTTCCTCTTCGCATGAGTCAGTGACTAAAAAAAAAAAAAAGAAATTAAGGTGTTCAAAAGGTAACAACGTTGCCACTTGATGGGCAAAGACACTTAAGAAACGGAAGCGAAATGAGAAGAGCTGTTATTTCGCTACCGGGAGTGTTGACTGTTATGTGAAATAAGTGTGAACTTTTATGTAGCAATAAGTGTCGCGGGTAATGCTAAGAATTCTACGCCGTGAACTGCGTCTCTGGAAAGCAGCCCTCCGGTAATTGAAAGAAACATTCGTTGATTGATGATGATGATGATGATGATGACGACGATGATGATGATGATGATGAATTAACTTTACTCAGGTCCAGAGAACAAGCAGGGGGGACCCCGCGCCACCCGGCTAGTCCCACCCACGTAGGGACCTCCAAGCCGAGCTTGGTGCTTCTCAAGTTTCCATTTTTGGGAAATTCTCTAACCGTGATTCATCAACTTGACTTTTGTCTTCTACTTGTATAATTTTATCCGTAACTGACTGTGCTCCTTTTACAGTATTTGGCCTGACGAAAAAGACGTCCCGCAGTTAGTATGAAATGAGGCAAAGGCGCTACGGCTCATCAACGTTGGTTTCTTCGGTGAGACATGACTATTGGCTATGGAACACCGCAATCGGTTTGTGTCTTGTGACAAGGGCGTTGTGTATCGCGTGCTGTCGCCTTGCGGACGCGAATACATAGAGCAAACGGGCAGATGCGTGAACACGAGGCTGAAAGAGCAGAACAAGAATGTAATAGACGGCAGCCAGGGACATCTTAGCTTAGCCTGCGGTAACTGCGGTTATAAGTCTACGCGTCAGCGTACTCAGCTTTGCAAGCCTAAGTTCAAAAAAAGTGGCGTTGTTTATCGCCGCAAAGACCACTGCGTCAGGGAAATAGCTGAGGCGGTAGAGATTGCTCGTGCGGAAGAGGGGTGTATCAGCATGCCATCGCTTGCATTGACCAAGGATGAGCTAAGGTTTTTAAAAACTTGGGGATTAAAACTTCTCGTTATCACCCAGTGCATTTCTTGCCGATTGTTTTATCTTTGGCTTTGTTTCTTTGCCTTGCCCGCTGTCCCTTCGTATGTATTTATACCTGCTATCGTCAGCGGAACAAACAGTCGGAAGTCAGCGCTCTTTAAACTCGGTCTCTGTCGTCCTTTCCAGTTTTGCGCGCTGTTACATGTGTTCTTCTTGATGCTGTCGGCCTTTGTGCGGGACCGTCCTATGGGTTGCCAGAGTACAATGACTTCGCGGCGCACCGAAGTTACGTGTAACCCTTTCAGTGACACCGAACATGCATACAGAGTAACTGTAGGGGTAGGCTGTGAAGCTGACTTTATTGCGTTTTGCTGTCATCCCAACGTATACATCTCACCTGTGGCCAGCGCCGCCACCCTACTCCTGTGTCTCACTGCTCCATTCAACTTCACTCTGTCGTTCTTCGCCAAGGTTCTTTGACGTTGGTGTGTCCTTCTCTACACGGTTAGTAATCTCGGTGGAGTTGCACAAGAAAAAAACTTATCGCTGTATGGTACTGCGTAAGACGGATTTGAACAGCTATTTTGTCCGTTGAATATGTAGATGAAGCAGGCTTCAAGTTC
>JALIZH010016560.1:0-39141 GCA_030522465.1 Rhipicephalus appendiculatus
GGTAACAGGCACGAGATCAATGGTTGTGGTTCACGTTTAATTATATTGGATGCACATGACATGGGTGCATAGTTTGACTTAATTAATTTGTCAGGATAGTTAATGAAAATTAGTTGATTGAGCTGATTGAATGTGGAAACGCTTTTCTTGTGGGCAGCTGGAATCGTTGCGGTAACTGGTGAAGTAGACCTTAACTCGACTATGCTTCTTTCTACGTGGCCTCCAAAATCATCTTCGGCAGCGCGCGAAGTACAAACTGAACCAAAAAAAAATACACCAGGGCCCTTGAACGCCGACGTACCAGTGCCACGGCCAGACAGCCTAAATCAAGGTTTCCGTTCGCCTCCGTAGTTCATAAGTGCGGAGCATTTCGTGGGCCCGGGCTGTCGCATGCTGCCGTAGGCTGTCATCGTATGGTGTCATCTCATGTCGTCGCTTGGCGTCACGCAGGCAAAACAATGTATAGCATATCCACGTGTATAGTATAGTATGGCCAATGGGGCTCGAAAGGAACTGCCTCTGCACTTCCTGTGATACCGGAGGCAGCGCAAAATCACGTGCTGAAAGCTTACGCGGTGTGGAAGCCACTACTGTTTGTTTCGTTGGTAACAGTTTTATTGTTGGCCACAATCGGCCGAGAAGGAAGGAAGAACAACATGGCTTTCGCCCTTGAGTTGTCTTAGGCAAGGGCAAAAGAAACGGTGTGACTTTTCTTCGATCGGGTCACATGTGTATAAAACTTAGAAAAACAGACAGCTCAGCTAGCTAGTAAGTATTAAGGTTCATTGCGATCGCGTGCAAACACGGACACAAGAAAGAAGTAAGACACCACAAACACGGACTGTCAGCTGAGCAGGCTTTCTTGTGTCCGTATTTACAAGCCTTGTGTTTTAGAATGTGTATAACAGTTGCTATTAAATGCTTTGACCGGAAGTTCCCGCATTACACCTATATACCTAAGAAAACAACTAATCTGCCTAGTAACCTAGCTATTCGTTCAGTAGTCATATTCATGTTTACTTGTCATCTACTGTGGAATCTTGTTTGATTGCGCAACCTGGGCTGATCACATATCATCATTTCATCGCCTAAGGAAGGGCAAAAAAATAGCACTAGGCAAGGAAGGTTGTCTTTTTTTTTGTCAAATAATGTCATTCAGTAGAAAAAAATCACCGAATTCATGTCAGATTAAAACATAAAAGATAGAATGTCCCAATGAATAACAGACGGTTCCGTATATTTTGGTGGGCAAAACAAGAATGGTATATATTCGATTTATTGTTTTATAACTAGTCGAAATCGCGTGAGGACAGCGGAAAAAGTTTTGACATAGTTCTTCCGCCGCCTGAATTTTGTGGTTATTTATTTGGTCCATTACAGCTGAATTAGTTCTTCCTAAGATACGGCATGTTGTTTATCAGAATATTAGAATAAAGCGGGTAAAGCCATTTATTTTGAAGATACAACTTCTTTAATGCATAAAAACGTTATGGCGTTGCCGAATGGTCCGCAAGCGCGTCCCGCGGAGAAGAGGTGCTGCGAAACAGACCTGCACACAGTGGACTAACTGAAAGTGCAAAAAGTATTCTGCGGAGTCTCACAAGAACACCACGTACTATGTTGACGCCGCCAATTACGACCTCACCAACACCAAGGCAGTAGCCACAGTCGTGGACCACACACACACAGAGCGTACCAGCGCTTCCGTGCGGTGCCACAACATCACCGAGGCGGAAGAAGCTGCCATCGCGGTCGCTCTCGCCCTCGGCTACAGACAGCGACGGTCACTTACAGTTCTTACGGACTCTCAAGCGGCTTGCCGCAACTACCTACAAGGGCGCATCAGCCAACCCGCCTTCAATATCATTCGGAGCGCTACAGACACTGGCGAGCATCACAATACACACACACCCCGAATCTGGCATCGGATTATATGGACCCCGGGTCACATGGGACTGGAGGGAAACCAGGCAGCGGATAGGGTTGCTCGAGGGTATGCGAGCCGAGCACCTTCCAACTCCGCCCCTGAGGAACCCGTTCCCGTCCCTTGCGACTACTCAGCTATCCTAAACCATTATTGAGGACTAAGGACAAGCTTATTCCCTACCACACCGCACACTAAATAAGGAGGAATCGGTCAGCTGGAGGCAAATTCAAACCAACAAGTTTCCAAATTTGCACATCCTTAGTAAAATGCATCCCTCAGCATACTCCCCACACTGCCCATGGTGCTCAGCTAAAGCTACCCTGTACCACGTCACGTGGGAATGTCAGGCCATTACAGCCTTAGCACCAATGCAAAATCCCACAGCGGAGCGATGGGAAGAGCTGCTGGCCAGCGACAACCTGGAAGATCAGCTGAGTCTGATCGACCGGGCCCGCAGCGCGGCTGCTGCAAGCGGAGCCCTGGACTGAGGGCACCCCCCACCGCAAGCCAAGAATCTCCGACTACCCGGAGCTTCTCCGCAGAAATGTCTGGAAAATAAAAGTTTTCACCACCACCACTCTAAACGCAGAAGCTGTACATAACACGATCGATTTCTAACTCTCGCCCACGTCTTGCATGTGGATTACCAGCGAAAGATTGACGCATGATTTGTCTTCGTTGCTCCGGGAATAGCGACATTATCATAAGAATTAAGCGAACCCTTAATTTCAAGGCAGGGACGAATTCTAACCGACGTGCCCATTATCCGCTTGTTGAAACTTGCACACATGCTCGCGTTATTTTGTGTTTCTTGGGAATCTTCGTTATCCGTAATTCTCGGCTAGTTCCTTGATCGTCATATAACAGCAAAGCGGAATATGTTCCCAAGACCGCCACGCAAGATATTGCGAGTCTATGGAAGTACTGTGTGCACAGTCTTTCGAGTTAATGTGTGCATATCCTTTGAGCGGAATTATCCAGAGCTGCACAGCTTTGGTTACCGCACCGAACTGTAACGAGTTATGCTGCATGTAAATTATATGAAAGAAAGAAGCATGCACCCAAACTTTCTAGTAGCACATTCGTCTGCTTACTGAAGTAACCAATGATTATTCAGCGATGAAATGAAATGAAACAAGGTATGTTTGCCCAGACATGCAATCGAATTTGGAGTAATTAGACGTGGTGGGAAAAGGTAGGCCGGTTTGTTGTTTATGGCAGCCCTATAAGCCGTATATTTCAGAACAGCGATATACTCCTTGGAAGAACCAGCCTGTACTGCCTCCACTGTTTCCCACGAAAGCAAAACTAACCACCCGTCTGTTCTTTTACATTCCTAGTATTCCACTTGGCTCTACGCAACCAAGTTACTTGATTTTTCTCCACTTGCGCAAACACAGTACGTGCATGTGAGCCACTGGTGTGCAAACATTGCCGAAGGAAAGTAGTCGTCCTCCTGACAATTGAGATAGTCAAGTAATGTTCGTTGGGGGGGCTAGTTCGTACGACAGTGAAACTAAAAGAAAACTCTGCGGGCGACGGAACACAAGTAGACGAAGGGCTTGCGCCCGACCTGTGAACTTCTACTTGTCTTCCGTTACCCGCGCAGTTTTATCGGAGTTTCATTGAGATACTCAAGGCAGCGTCGGAAGAGGGATGTTCCTTGGTTGTGAAAACCTACGGTTAAGCTGTCCTTAACTCTGGTACGTGCCAAACTTAAAGCTGGCTATAATGATTTCATGCGGGCCAGAAGACAGCACTTTGTTACAGCGGCCATGCCGGCGCTGGTATTACGCTCGACATGGTTCCAAGGAGTGAAACGCAATATTCACTGATACGTATTAACGTGTGTTCGGAAACGCGAACCATGTGAATGAGGTGGAACTCACTTATGGACCTTTCTTCAAATGCAGTAAAAGCCACTGGCGAAGAGCTCCCTACCGTTCACTTTTGGCAGACTTGCTCCGAGCTCGATCGTTCAGAGAATATTGACAGGTAAAACAAACTACTTCCGCGCGGGGATTCGCATGGACAGCCAAAGAAAAGCAAGAAGTAGTCCGCTTCTTATCGATTCCATGAACTACGACACGACGTTAATGTCGACGCTTCTTCCTTGCATTTAGGGTAGACCGGAATGACATTAGCGTGTTTTCCCTCCATTATCTGTCGCACTGGAACTCGCGGCACGTGAACTGCTGTTCTCGCACTGCAAACTCATTAGTGCGTTAAAAGAAATAAGGGGGAAGAAACTGTATCGATGAAAAAAGATGAGCTGTAGTCAATACGGAGTGCTTTAAAAGAATTTCATTACTCCAGATTATTCTTCTTTATAGTCGAATATTCCATTTTATGTTTCAGTGAGGTATAGCTGGTCACAAAGGTGATATTTTCGGATACATCTGTAGCAACCTGTATACGCGAACAGTGGTGGGCGCGGACTGTTTTTCCAGACAGAGGCTAAATGTGACGAAGCTGTTGTGTGTAGTCTACCGCTGATTAAAACAGATATCATATATATTCATTAATATGTAGTACGCGAGAGATTCTAGAACCGTTGAACCTAAGCAAGAGCATTGTACAAGGCCCATGAAAAATGTATTAGGGATAAGTTACTCAGTACTACATTGAAAAGTATTCGATAATGGAACAAGACATCAAATTCAGAAGAGCGTCTAAATATAATCGAAACTACAAAAAAAAATACGTTTGGCTACTTGACACGTACTCCCGAAATAGTAAAACTTGTCGTTGGGCTAGTTGGTGCATGTCACAAGAAATTTCGACGACGCAAACCAACGAGAAGAAAAGGCGAAAGGAAAGAGCGTCAACGAAAGGAAAGAGCGACGCTCTTTCCTTTCGCTTTTTCTTCTCGTTGGTTTGCGTCGTCGAATTTTCTTGTAACTCCCGAAATACGTACGTGTGTTTGTGTTTGTGTGTTTGCGTGTGTGTGGCGGGCGGGGGGGGGGGGGGTGCGTTCGTGTAAAAATCGAAAGGAAGCATAACGAAACTTTGTCCTGCGAGAAACCTTTCTTTGCCCAAAAGATGAGGGGGTGCCTCGAACTGCTCTACCTATAGCTTCATTTTAAATGCGAAGCATTTCTTGGCGAACTTCGGCGACTTTGAGCGCATCTATATATCTAGCCGCCTACGACTTTGTGCTCTCCTGGCCGTATCGTTAATGGGATTTCTACCAAAATTGGTATGGTATAAAATGACTGTAGGACAAACATGAATGACTGGTCATATCATGAAAATCATGAATAACTTGTCATGGAAATTATCATTTACACGCCATGGCCATAGTGCTGCTGAGGCCGTTTTCTTAACTTGATATATCCAACAATTGGTACGATGAGACATTTCTGCATGACCAACAATACTGACAGGTGGTAATAAGACAATCATGACCTGCATGTCATGTACAACATGATTTACATGACACGCTCATGGCGCACTGACGGCCGTTTCGCTAGCTTGATGTATACCAAATTTGCTATTGCATGACGTGACTGTGTGGCGAACATAAATGCCAAGTGGTTGTAGGCCAGACGAGTAGCGGGGAACAAAAGCAGTTTATTCAGTAATGCAGCCGAGTATATAAGGAGGCTTGCGATAAGCGGTGCGAGTGTTGCACATGCGCGTTGGTTGCCGTGCAAGCGTGACTTGCACTCTACTACATCTTCCCTTCTTTGGGGAAAAAAAAAACGTAACACACACACACACAAAAAAAACAAGCGTTGAGGGAAATTTTTTCGTTTGCAAACATGGATAGCCTTGCTATTTGTGACGTTCTGGCAATGGATAACGTTGCGGCTCTCGGCGTATGCGCTCACTTCTTCGAAGGACTTGAGTTGAGTCTGATGGTGCTGCTTGGTTTTCTGCTGGGGACTCACGGGCAGGCGACGAGACTTCTGTGGCCCTAAGATGTTCTCTTGTGCGGCGTAGCTGCTGCCCATTGTCTGTAGTCACCACGTAGGATCGCGTGGGCCCTGCAGGACCGACCACTATGGCTGGAGCCCACGTCCTGCTGCGTGTGTCATATACGGACACTCGGTTTCCGCTATGAAGGTCTGGCTGACTCCTTGTAGTTCTGTTGTAGTAGCAACGCTGTTTATGTCGTATTTCTTGCAGTCGCTGACGAACAGTTCCTGTGGGAACCGTCTTCGGTTCCAAGTGACAGTTGAGGACCGGGAGTTGGCTTCTGGTGTGACGTCCCATGAGCCTTTGAACTGGCGATTGCAGCCATTCGTCCCTCGGAGGTGTTCCGCCATTCCAGCAACGCACTGTAATATTCAAGGGTGGAAAACGGGCACTTGTTTAACAGATGCTTAGCTTCCTGAACAGCGCGTTCTGCCAAGCCGTTGCCGCGCGGGTAGTACGGGCTAGACGTGATGTGGTTGATATTAAATTTGCTTGTAAAAGCATGGAAGGTCGCGCTGTTGAAAGGCGGGCCGTTGTCACTGCACAGCTTCGCTGGAATGCCATGCGTCGCAAAGATTTCTGCACTTGCTTTGATTACTGCAGCAGCGGTGGCATGACTAAGCTTGCGAATCTCAAAGAAAAATGAGTAAGAATCAACGATTATGAAGTATTCATTGCCTTCGTGGTGAAAAAGATCCACCCCGACAACTTGCCATGGCAGAGTTGGTAACTCGTGGCTGAGCATGGGAAGCCTTGCATTTCTTTTTTTGTACTTGTCGCAAACAGCACATGTCTTCGCTACATCTGAAATATTAGCATTCATGCTTGGCCAGTACATTACCTGTCGTGCCCTTGCCTTCATTTTATCTTCGCCACAATGTGCAGCGTGGAGCAGGCCGAGAACTTCTCTGCGCTTTGCTGGCGGAATGACAAGCTTGTTACTTCTGAGAAGCAGCCCGTCCTCGACGTGGAGCTCATCCCGGAAGCTCCAATATGGCTTTAAGGCATCCGGCAGCTGCTGCTTGCTTTGGGGCCACTCTGTACTTGCGTAGCGGCAGAGCTCGGTCATGAGTGTGTCCTTTTCGGTCTCTGCTTTCATGCTGAGCAGCTGCTGATCTGAAACAGGTAACGAAGAAACAGCATTGACTTGAAATTGTTCCGTTTCATCCACCAGCTCTGTTTTGCAAGGAAAACGCGAAAGTGCGTCGGCCAAGGACAGTTCTTTTCCCGGTTTGTATGTCACGGCGATGGGAAATCTTTGTAGCACGAGGCGCATGCGCTGAAGACGAAGAGGGCAATCGCAGAGTGGTTTCTTGAAAATTGATTCAAGCGGCCGATGGTCGGATTCAACTGTGACTACTGGCTGTCCGAGTATGTAGTCCTTGAACTTCATACAGCCATGAACTATGGCTAGGGTTTCTTTTTCGATTTGTGCATATTTCTGCTGCGTGGCAGTTAAAGAGCGGGAAGAATAGGCTATGGGGTGGTCATCTTGTAGGATGACTGCGCCGACGCCGTACTGACTCGCGTCAACGGACAATTTCACTGCTTTGGACTGGTCAAAGTAGGCTAGGACTGGCGCTGTAGCAAGACTAGCTCGCAACTTTTGGAAACTGTTTTCCTGCGCTTCTGTCCACGTCCATGCGACGTCCTTCTTAAGCAGCTCTCGCATATGCGCGGATGCAACAGACAGGTTTGGGATGAAACGCGATACAAAGTTGATCATTCCAAGGAATATTTGAAGCTCCTTACGGTTTTTCGGCGCAGGTACTTGAATGATGTCTTGTACTCTTTCTGGATCCAATGAGAGTCCTTCTGCAGTGAGGAGATGGCCCATGTAACGTACACTGGACTGCAAAAATTGGCACTTCTTTCTGTTGAGCCTTAAATTGCATTCTCTGCAGCGTTCAAGCAAGGCGGTGAGGTTTCTGTCATGCTCCTGCCTTGTCTTTCCCCAGACTAATATATCATCCATCACGACCGCTACGCCAGCCAAATTTCCAACCACTTCATGCATGGCACGTTGAAAAACCTCTGGTGCCGATGTGATGCCGAACGGCATGCGCAGAAACCTGTACCTTCCAAACGGTGTGCTCATAGTGCAAACACGCGAACTTTGTTCGTCAAGAGTTATTTGCCAAAAGCCTGAAGCAGCATCGAGCGTGGAAAAATATTTGGCTCCTTGCAGCCGCGGCAGTACGTCGTCCAAAGTCGGCATATGGTAATGCTCTCGCAAAATCGCCTTGTTTAAATCTGAAGGATCCAAACATATGCGTACCTTCCCATTCTTTATTACTACGACCATATGGCTGGACCACACGCACGGCTCTTTCACCTTTGTGATGACGCCGTCGCGTACCATCTCGTCTAGCTTTGCTTTCACTGGTTCTTGAAGGGCGACGGCAATTCTCCTTGCGGGTTTGATGGTTGGTGGTACATCGGGTTTAAGCTGCAGGCGATAGGTGATGCCTTCAAGTTGTCCTAGGCCCTGGAAAATATCATCAAAGCCGGATACCAACGTGTCAGACGCTTCGACGTTGACTGCATCTATGCGTTGTATTAGGCCCAGTCTCTCAGCGACTTCACCACTTAGTGTAACTGGCACCTCTTGAGCGACAACAAAAAACGTAACCTTGGTGCTCTGCGTGCTGCTACAGACAGCAAGGTTTATCTTTCCGATTGCTTTTTGTGTGTGACCGAAAAAAGCACGCAAGGTAGCGGAACTCTTTTGCGCAGGAGCCACTGATAACTTTCGAAAGACAGATTCTGGTATGACGCAACAGTTCGCTCCTGTGTCTATTTTGCACCTGATCATAGCACCGGCTACATTCAACGTCGCCACCCAGTGCTCATCATTCTTGACCGCGTGAACTTCCAACGTTTGCAGGAAGTATTCTTCGTCGTCGGTCATTTCTACATGTCGTATGTGTCGTCCTTCTGGCCGCGTTTCCATGCTTCGAGTGCGACACACGCTTGCAAAATGATTTCGGCCGTTACATTTCTTGCAATATTTCCCCATTGCCGGACATCTTCGAGATCTGTGATGTTGCAAGCCGCATTTCGGGCAGGGGGGCGGTTTTTTCTTGTACCGCGTCAATGCTTCTTTCAGATTCAAAAGAAGTGCTGCCTCGGATTTCGGCGACCTGTTCTTTACTCTGTTCTTTAGCACGGCAAATCTCAACCGTTTTGGCATAGGAGGGATTTTCATGGATAAGTCTCTGCTGAAGTTCCTTGTCTCGTATCCCAAGGATTATTCTACTGCGTAGAAGCCTATCTTCAAGCTCCCCGAATTCGCACTGCGCTGCTAGAATCCTGAGCTCTGTGATCCAATCGTTAAACGACTCGCCTTCTCGCTGGTTTCTGGAACCAAACCGGAACTCGTTGAAGGTGAGGTTTGTAACTGGTTTGTAGTGGTCTTCGAACTTCCGAGTTAGGACATTCCGATCTTTCTTGTCTTCCTCGTTCTCAAATTTAAAGGTTCGAAAAACCCGCCTTGCCTCTTCGCCGATGGTCATTAGAAATGTAGCGGCTTGAACATCTTGCGGCTGTGCCTTCAGATTCGTTGCTATTGCGAAAAGTTCGAACTCACTTTTCCAGATGTTCCAGTTATGGTAAACGTCGCCAGTGGTGTCGAGCGGCTTGGGGGGTGGTAGCAGTGTCGAACTCATGGTTGTGTCTGCAGTTCTGGGTGATCCGGACTTGTCTCGCGGGCTTGGGCGTGAGGGACTCTCGTCCCGTACTGTCTCCGTTAAGGCTGTGGTCGCATGGAACAGCTTGCTGCACGGCAGAAACTAACTGCCGTGCCCACTTCTGACACCATGTAGGCCAGACGAGTAGCGGGGAACAAAAGCAGTTTATTCAGTAATGCAGCCGAGTATATAAGGAGGCTTGCGATAAGCGGTGCGAGTGTTGCACATGCGCGTTGGTTGCCGTGCAAGCGTGACTTGCACTCTACTACAGTGGTCATATGGAAACCATGACATGTCATTTGCAACATGACTTGCATGCCACGCTCATGACACTCTTGTGGCCGTTTCGCTAGTTTCATATACGCCAAATTTGCTATGTAGTGACGTGATTGTATGACGAGCATAAATGACTAGTGGTAGTATGGAAATCATGACATGTCACGTGCAACATGACTTGCATGCCGCGCTCAGGGCGCGCTCACGGTCGTTTCGCTAGCTTGATATAAACCAAATTTTTAAGGCGAAGTCCTTTAATGTGTCATGCTCACGTCCGTCCGTCCGTCCGTGCCCTGCAACGGTGCCAGGTGGGCGCCGGGCCGCGTGAACGGTCGCCAGTCGCGTTGGAGTCACAAGCGCTCGCGCTTTGCTTGCGTAGCGTCGCTGTACCCAGCATGTCCAATCATACACGGAGGGAAACGCGCGCATCGCGTTCCATTATGACCGAACCCGCCACGGTGGTCTAGTGGTTATGGCGCTTGACTGCTGAGCCGAAGGTCGCGGGATCGAATCCCGGCCGCGGCGGCTGCATTTTCGGTGGAGGCGAAAATGCTTTAGGCCCGTGTAGTACTTGCATTTAGGTGCACGTTAAAGAACCCCAGGTGGTCTAAATTTCCGGAGCCCTCCACTACGGCGTCTCTCATAATCATATCGTGGTTTTGGGACGTTAAACCCCAGATATTATTAGATGTGAAGCATCTTATGGCGAAGCTTAATCCGGTGGTGGTGGTGGTGGTGGTGGTGTGCCGGCGTGACCACCCTTACTGCGCATGCGCAAACCTTTCAAAAAAAAATAAAAAATAAAAAAAACCTCCTATCCCCCCTCTCTCCTCTAGGCATCCCTCCCCGCGGCAACCACACCCTCACTGCGCATGCGCCTCCCCTCCTCTCTCCCCTCCTACGCTCCCCCCCTCTCTCCTCTAGGCATCCCTCCCCGCTCTCCCACTGCGCATGCGTGTCCCCCCCCTCTCTCTCCTCTAATACGCTCCCCCCTCTCTCCTCTAGGCATCCCTGCCCACAGCGTACACACCCCCACTGCGCATGCGCGTCCCCCCCCTCTCTCTCCTCTCCTACGCTACCCCCCCCTCTCTCGCCTCGCGACGCCGACGCAGGCAGCGTCTGCTAGCGAGTTTCTTGGTTGAAAAAACCGACTGCTCGCGCTGCACAACCGTTCATTGTCCATCCCGTATATATGGCAATGGATCTTGACCTCCAAGGTGGTGCCGGTGGGAGATTTCTCCTGTGCGTTGTTGAACAATAAAAATTCGCAGCGTGCGCGTTAACTAAAAGCCGACTGCGGGTCTCTGTGTCCAGTCGGAGTCTTCTGTCTCTCATTGCCCATTAGCAGCGATTGGCATGTTCCAGTAGGAAACACCGCTCCATCACTGCGTGCTTTGCGCCTCCTCAGTTTTCTCTCCTGCGCAACGCTGCGATAGCGCCAGCGTCAACGCCACCGCCAGTGTAAGCGTTAGCGTCCGCTGCTTCACATCTACACATGGTTCCCTTTAGCGGGAGATGGTGTAATTTTTTTTTATTATTATCGGTGGGCACAGGCGCTCGAGGAACACACTTGGGAATTTACAAAGTGTCCGTCAATTTAAACGCTGGAACGCGGATAGCGTCTGCACGATGCGCAAAGTGCGAGAATACGAACACATGCTAAACAAAGGCAGATTGGTCTCGCATCTCGCTGCGATTCGAAGTAAAAAATGAAAAAAAAAACACGCACACATTCCGTTAGTGCGCCGTCCCATTGAGAGCGTAAAAAAAAAAGACATGGCATAGTCAGTCGAATGGCCACAAGCTCTCGCCCAACACACTTTGGAATGTGCAAAGTGTCCTATTGAGTGACGTGTTGTATGACGAGCATAAATGACAAGTGGTAATATGGAAATCATGACATGTCATGTGCAACATGACTTGCATGCCACGCTCATGGCGCTCTCGTCGCCGTTTCGCTAGCTTGATATACACCAAAGTTTGTATTGCGGGATGTGACTGTATATCGAACAAAAGTGCAGCTGGTAAAATGAATATCTTGGCATGCCTGTCTTCTACAATGCCATTTACATGTCACGGGCACGCTCATGGTGCGCTTGCGTCCAGTTCGCTAGCTTGATATACACCAAAGTTGGTATTGCGCGACGTGACTGCATGACGAACATAAATGACAGATCCTAACATGTAAATCTTGACATGCATATTATGTACTGCATTATTTGCTCCTTGCTGGCTGCTTCGCATTACATAGATTCCCACAGTGCGTGGGATCTGCCGGATTTTTTTTTACCAGACTTCCCCCTTATAAAACAAACTTTACGGATGCTCTGCAGCAGGAGTGCTCGCTATACACTGTAAAAAAAATTGAAGGACGCTTGGTACATTCGAAAGTGTGTTCGGCGAAAGCGTGTGGCCATTCCACTGACTATGCCATGTCTTTTATCTTTTACACTCTCAGTGGGATAACACACAAACCGAATGTGCGCGTGTTTTCTTTTTTAATTTTTTTACGGCGAATCACAGCGAGACACTAGGCTAATCTTCCTTTGTTCGCATGCGTTAGTATTTTCTCGCGCTTTGCGCATTGTGCAAACGCCATCCGCGTTCCAGCGCTTAAATTGACGGACCCTTTGTAGATGCGAAAGTGTATTCCGTGAACGCCTGTGTCCATTCAGCAGGCGTCGGTCCGAATGATTGTAAACGCTGGGCACAGCGACGCTACGCAAGCAAAGCGCGAGCGCTGTAGAGTCCGAGGCGACCGGCGTCCGTTTGCGCATCCCGGCGGCCACCTGGCTCCGTGCCAGAGCTCGGACAGACGGACGGACGGATAGACGGACGGACGGACGGACAGACGGACGGAGAGACGGACGGACGGACGGACAGACGGATGTATGGACGGACGGACGCCGGACGGAAAGCAGGCAGAAAGAGTGTTCCACACTCGCCGTGATGGCGACAGGCGGCGCTGACTGACGCTCCCACGTTTAAATGCACATATATACCCTATGGGGTGGACGGAGGGATGACCGCCACCGTAGCTCAGTGGTGGAGCATCGGACGCGTTATTCGAAGGCCGCAGGTTCGGATCCTGCCGGTGGCAAGTTATCTTTTCGTCGACTTTTCTTTCTTCACATTTACCTTACAATTACTTCTATTAACGTCCCCTATGCTTTCCTTGGCGTCATTGTCTGTTGGTTCTCATTGATAATGTGTTTAACAAAGCAAACGAGCCCTTAAGTTCGCACTTCGTTCCTTTATATATATATATATATATATATATATATATATATATATATATATATATATATATTTAAACGTATGCCTTCTTAGTCTTCGACGACAACGACAACGGCACAGTATTATTAAGTAAATAAGAAATTGAAGAAAAGTTTTTTTTTATAATTTCCTTTTATTGCGGAAAAAATGGCACTGAGAGTAGGCTTCTTGCAACAGCTTCTCTCGATGCATTCATTTGCTCTTGTGCAATTTTTTGCAGCTCTGCCTTGTGTTCGGTAACCTCGGACTCCGTGCGAGCAAGGTTGACTGGACGTCCGTGACGTGTGAGGCTGTTGTAACTTGCTTTGATGTTCTCGTTGGAGTGACGCAAGTACGGCCCCACGTTCGATGGCAGAGTAACGCTGTCAGCAACTATGGTGTCTAAATCAGAATGAAGCACCAATTCTGTGTCAGTTTGAAAAAAAGCGGCAATATCTTGAAAAGTTTCTGTACTGCCGGGGTCGTCCTTGTTCGACTTGCTTACCGCCAACACCCCAAAACTCAAACTCGGTTGAATAGTGGAGTGCGTCATTGGTTTTAGACCTCGGGTGAAGTAAGTATTTTCCATGGGGTCCAAATATTTTACGTGGCGCGTATGCATATCGTCGCGTCGAAGTCGCATGGTGACGTTTGGATCTGGCTTTTGCTCATACGATTCGTAGTTTTACATGTTGCTGGTGGTGAAGGATGCAACGTCAGTAGGCAGGCCAAGCTGTGTACGGGTTAGCAACTCGTTACCCGCGTTATAAGTAGGACCCATCTTTAGCCACGCGTCAGTGCCAAACTGGTACTCATAGTTAATTATAGGTGTGCCCACGTGACCTTTGAAAGGAAACTGGTTTACGAACTTGTTCAAGCGGGGACTAGCCTTTTCAATGTGAATAAAGTCGTAGGCAAAGTTGTGTCGCGGCACACCCATGCAAGCAGGTATGCTCTTTTCGTCGTTGACATCTTGACCCTCGTTTCCCGGTGTGATTTTAAGACACCAATAGCTCTTAGCCAGATCGGAATGGTCCTTTTCCTGAAATGGTGTGTAAGACTGCGGCTTCATCGGGTTGTTTGTCTCGCCTTTCTTAACGCGGCACATGCCGGTGTCCATGGAGTGGTTCAATCCGACGGAGCTAAGGCCATAAACTAGCACGTCAGAGTTGACAGGTTGGACAACTGAAGAGCCAGTCTTCCAAGGCGTGCGTAACCCATGAGGGGTTACCTTGACAGAGCAAGTCACACCTCTCGTGTGAGATGGTAGGTTAAGGTAGGTGCCGTGAGGAATGTAAAGATTCGGCCGGTCCACTGGCAAGCGTGACAGGCTAGTCAAAACTCCTGGAAACGTTTTCTCGGTGTCATAAACTAAATTGGTCTTCATCATTGCGTAGGCCCTTTTGGTGAGTATTTTGCTGTCACGGAAGACTGTGACCACTCCGTGGTCGCGAGGCACGCGCAAAATCTGCTGAACGAGGCTAGTACATCACTCCCCCCGGTGTCCACCGGTGTAGCCACGCTAGTCCGATGACGATGACGCTGCCATCATGGCACAGCACGTGCAAGGTAACCATTATACGCCATGACGATGACGATGAAGAATAAGCGCGTTCCAAACCACACATTCTCCTTCTGCCATCACGGCACAGCACATGGAATGTGCCCACTATACGTCATAACGATGACGATGACGCTGATGACGATGAAGAGTAAGCGCGTTCCAGACCACACATTCTCTTTCTGCAGTGGATGAAAACGATCGTGAACGCGCTCTCGCCCGCGAAAAGCAAAACGGCAACGCTGACAACAAGCTGCTACCCTGGGGTTGAGGACGTTGAACACACTGTATATACTGCACACACGCGTTGTCACTCATTTACATGCGCGACTAGGCAATGTCATGGGTGATTTACGGTAACGATCCCCAGTGCTTCGCCCACTCGTCATGATTCACTTCGTGCAAGTGCGAATTTTCAAATGCAAAGCATTTATTTGCGTACTGTAAGCACTTTTCCGTTTCTATATATCTATCTATCTAGCCGCCTACGTATGGGTGCTCTCGTGATGGCCTCCGTAACTTGGGGTAGACCAAAATTTTTATGGGAGGGTGAGAGGTATTGACGAATATGTCTCGATGGTCATGACATGAATAGCGTGAGAATCCCGTCGCGTACGTCGTCAAACTAATTTCTCCAGACACGTGTGGCTCGTACCCGTATACCACGGGCCGCGGAATGCGGGTATGCGCCAAAGGACTTTGACAATTTATATCTACCCAGGAACGGCGAGAACAGGCATTGGTAATTTAAATGCGAGAGCGTTAAGAGAAACTGACATCGACGGCGTTGACACTGGTAATTTAAAGACGACAGCGTTATGAAAAACGAACATCGGTGGCCGTTGACGCGAGGAATACAAAGAATAGAAATCAGAGTCCCAGCAGGAATCGAACCCAAGCATTCTACGTGGCAATCAAGCATTCTACCACAAAGCCGCGTCACGTCTTGAAACTGCTTTGGAAGAACACCATATGCAGCCGTAATATTGGTGAAATGTATATTGTGGTGTCAGTGCTGGCTATCTACTTTTATAAACATTACATACGTACTCCTATGACGGAGGAGTCATGTCGGGTTAACGTCAGTTGTATACTTAAGTACCATCCACTGTAGTGTGTTTACGTAGCACTATCCAGGGCTGCCATCCTTGCAAGCACAAGCTCTACATATCAGCTTACGGCTTCTGGTGTTGGCAATACCTATGTTTCTGTTGGCGTCGTTACACAACTGTAAACAATTGCTTATATGAAACATATGCGACTGTTCAACATGTCTGTGCGTGCAACATTTGTACATATCTTTAGCGCCATTTCATAACGTTTCGTTCAATAAAAAAATTACAACACAGTTACCTTACTGCTGCATGCTTCGCATAACATCGATTTCCATGGTACTTGGTATCTGCCTAACTTTCTTTTTTTTTATTCTTTTAACGGAAGTATATGAGAGGACTGGTTTTGAGTAAACTTACAGTTGTGTGTCAACGCTCGTCTTTATCCCCGTCTATGTGTGCGTGTTCAAGTCAAGCTATTTTCCACCATGACACAACACAATTTGTACAAACTTGATCGAGAGTGAAGGGAAGTCTACTTGTCTCATTTATTCAAGAATATTTATGAAATTGTCTTAGTAGGCCCAGAAAAAAAGGCCCGGGAGGTGCTTGACCAAGATGTTCCAGCCAGACAACAGCCGTAGCAGTGGGATAACAAGCACTTTAGTAGCATGGATTTTATAACAGTAATGACTTCTGCTAGGGCGCTATGCAGGATGGCCCGAGCTTGGCGAAACTCGGGATCTTTCCGAGCTCTGGCGACACCCCCTTTTGAACGAGCCAACAGTAAGAAAATGGCAGATCCACCCTTTAGCTCGCGCTGCGTTCCATTGGTTACGATGGAACGCGGCGTCATGTCAAGGACGGTCGACAAAATTGGGCGGTGTTTTCAAACCAGAGGCATCTTCTTTCATTTGTTTGTCTTTCCACTGAGTGCAGAAGTGCACCCATGCAATAAAAGTGCCAGAAATGTTTACTGATGATATTTTTTTTTAAAGGCAGGGGCTGTTTAAATTCGTTTTGAAGCGTTTTATGTCTGTACTAACTATCCTTTAAAATAATTAGCACGGTGGCCTCTGAGACTAGCTCCGGCCGAGCACCTTACAATATCGCGACCGTAGCTAAACCCGAGGCCACGTGTACAATCATTATAGTCAGCCTGCACATTCTTGCGCGTTGCTCGACTGGCGCGCGCACTCTTCATCCCTTCATGGTGTGCTCGCTGCCCGAGGACGTGCACCCGGCTGATTAGCTAAGTGGCTGGGTGGTATACCTAGCTAAATAAGTCAAGAGATGCTATGAACAAGCTAATTAAGCCAAGGCATGCTAAGATCGAGATAATGAAGTCATACCTTACTAAGACCATGCCAATGAAGCCATGTAAAGCTATGACCGTGCAAACTAATACCAGGCTAATTAACGCAACGTTAATTATAAGCGCGCTAAGTAAAGTCATCCTAATTAGACCTTAATATTATGATGCTAATCAAGATCATGCGAATTAGGTTTATGTTAATTAGCTGCATACTAATCAAGATCATGCTAATTGCACCCGAGGCAATTATTGTCGTTTTAATTAAAACCTTACCAATCAAGACATAACTGTTCAATTTTTTTGGTAATTAAGTCCTGCATAATTAGTATAATCAAAAGACTGATGCGGAGCTCATGCGTTTTTTACTTCGAAGCGTATACCGAGCACACTGAGCAGACGACCTACTTAAAACGCTGGAAGCAGCTAGGTAATCACAAGCTCCTCTCCAGCCTTGCACTAGTAGTAGAGGCTGACCAAATTATTAAATGCGAAGCATTTCTTAGCGAACTTCGGCGACTTTGAGCGTATCTATCTATCTATCTAGCCGCCTACGACTTTGTGCTCTCCTGGCCGTATCGTTAATGGGATTTATACCAAATTTGGTATGGCATAACATGACCGTATGACGAACATAAATGGCTGGTCATATCATGAAAATCATGACTAACTTGTCATGAAAAGTATGATTTACATGCCACGATCATGGCGCGCTCGCGGCCGTTTCGTTAGCTTGATATACACCAAATTTGGGATTGAATGACGTGACTGTATGACGGACATAAATGAGAGGTGGTAATATGCAAATAATGATTTGCATGTCATGAACAACATGATTTACATGCCACGCTCATGGTGCGCTCGCGGCCGTTTCGTTAGCTTGATATACACCAAACTTGGTATTTAGTGACGTGACTGTATGAAGAAAATAAATGACGAGTGGTAATATGGAAATCATGACATATCATGTGTGACATGACTTGCATGCCACGATAATGGCGTGCTCGCGGCCATTTCGTTAGCTTTATATACAGCAAATTTGGGATTGAGTGACGTGCTATATGACGAACATAAATCACAAGTGCTAATATGAAATCATGACTTGTCATGTGCGACATGACTTGCATGCCACGCTCATGACACTTTTGTGGCCGTTTCGCCAGCTTGATATACACCAAATTTTAAGGTGAAAGCCTTTAATGTCTCGTGCTCACGTGCGCCCGTCCGTCCGTCCGTGCGTCCCTCCAGCCGTGCCCTGGCACAGTGCCAGGTGGTTGCCGGGGCGCGCAAACGGACGCCGGTCGCGCTGGACTCTACAGCGCTCGCGCTTTGCTTGCGTAGCGTCTCTGTGCCCAGCGTCTCTAATCATGCAAGGAGGGAGACGCGCGCATCACGTTCCATTCTGACCGACCCCGTCTCAGTGAGCACAGGCGTTCGAGAAACACTTTGGAATTGACAAGGTGTCCGTCAATTTAAACGCTGGAACCCGGATGGCGTATGCACGATGCGCAGAGCGCGAGAACACGAACGCATGCGAAACGGAGGCAGACTGGTCTCGCGCCTCGCTGGGATTCGAGATAAAAAATTAAGCGAACATAAGTGGCAGGTGGTAACATGAAAATCTTGGCATGCATGTCATCTACAATGCCATTTACCTGCCACGCTCATCGTGCGCTTGCGTCCAGTTCGCTAGCTTGATATACACCAAAATTTGTATTGCGTGACGTGACTGTATGACGAACACAAATGACAAGTCCTAACATGTAAATAATGACATGCATATTATGTACAGCATGATTTGCTCCTTGCTGGCTGCTTCGCATCGCATCGATTCCCACAGTGCGTGGGATCTGCCGGTTTTTTTATATGCAATGAAGCTGCTGCTTAGTGTCCACCGCATGAAACCTTTGACAGTCACACCGGCACCATGACAGTCACGAGTTGAACTGGGGCCTTCTCAGAATCAGGGAGTTTGTACCCGAGTTCACGCGTCAATCAGTTTGATTGACAGACGCCCGCGGCGAAGATCGGGTCCACCCACCGCGTTTGCGCTTTCCAAGGAGCAGTGCTCACACCGCAACGCCAGCGAGCGGCATGATTTATCTATCAGCTTTATCGCGCAGACTGTGCCCACACGCACGAAGAAATAAAAGTTATATCATCACGTGGCTGCGATGTCTCGCATTCAATTTCACCGCGCTCACGACGTACCACTCACAGCCGCGTTGCCGCAATGATGCGAGCGCCCCTGGTGACAACCTGTCCGTATATCTATCCGCAATATTTGATAGAAGCGAAACGAGCTGCACGAGAGTGCAGCGAGTGCACCCTTGTTGCCTTCGAGAGTGGAAATTTCCATGCTGCGGGTGGAACGAAAGAACATGCCCGAAAGTGGAACAACGCCCACGAACACGCCTGTGGGAGGCGCAATGCTGAGTTGGCAAAAAGATAGCGCGACAATCACGCTGACGTCGCTGCACTGTTGAAACGTGGACTGAGTGTTCGCACGCGGTGTTTCTTTGATTACCGCCGCAGATGCCCCACATGCGTTTTTGACGCCACGCTCGTTCATGTAGCCGTTTTTGTCAATGCGGCTACCACGCGCTCCACTCTGTCTTTGTGCCATGACCGCCGCAGTGCGAGCTCGGAGCAAACTCTTGTGCCCGAGAAGCTCGGGCCATCCTGCATAGCACCCCTAGTCACTTTTTCTCTTGATGCATATTGTATTACTTTTTGTTCATGCAAACAATAATGTGGGTCATGCGTTTTCCCTGAAGTAAAACTCACAAGTTCATACACATATCACATTTAGGTCTGTTAAAGCATTCTTTTCTTCTGTATTTGCATACACCCGTCGTATGTCTTGACTGGTAATAGCGCCATGTTGATAGCACTACATATGAAACCATAGAGGAGCCTGCATCGCTGCAGAAATGTTTACGGTGACGATGGGTGAGTCACGCTGAAAAATAATGAACGTAAAAATGTACCGAACTTTATTTTGTAATTCAACATAGAAAGTATTTTGTACAAATTTGTTGAGGTGGTAACGGCTACAGTTGCAGATCGTGGCATTGCAAAAGCCAACAAAAGGGACAATTTCATTTTACAGCCAGGAATTTTACGTGTAAGCATATGACATACATCCTTACGCAGTGAAGAATGCCAAGAACAAGCCGGATCAAGAGCAGCCACGAGAACCCGCGCATCGAGCACCGACACATATGTGTCCGCGACAAAGCAATTCCAAAGTGTAAGTCTACTCCAGGCCAAGAACGGTGACTTGAATTCCTCAAGCTCAGAAAAAAACCGGAGGGAAAGAAACCAATCCGAATTGTGAATCTACGAACGACAATACCGCGCATATCTCAGAACAGGCGTGCATGAAGACACAAACCACAGCGACCGAAAAGACTGCTTCTTCCGCGAAGTAAATTAAATCAAATGTTGGCCGTCTTGCGTGAGACCGGGAAGCACAGAAAAATTGCAGAGGATGAAATCTGACACGACAGACCTTAAGCGTGAGAAGAGTGAATGCGCCCCGTTTGAGTAGCGTGTTTCTCTAGGCTGGCAGCCAGCACTTGTTGGCCTGGCAACGCTGATCTTCTGTTGAGCTAAGAAAGAGTGTTTCCGCATGCCGACACTATTCGCTTTCCCCCAGACTTCAAGTAGCAGAGGGGAATGTGACACACGCTTTTTCTTTTGCGTGAGAAACTCGGCAGTGTTTTGCCGACTTTCGCAGTAGCTGGTACGTTCTGTTTTGCTACTTCGGCGCGTCGCCTTATTTTGTTCTGTGGTATTGGCCGCGAGGCCGTCATCTATCATGCGCTCGTTTCCAGCGGGTGTCATGTTGAAGCTCCGGCGAAGAGCCGATATCAAGCAGCTCCTGTGGGATTTCGGAACCTACGAAGAGAATATGATACGGCTCTGGTTCGAGGAAATGGATTTTTGCTAGACCTGTATTCAAAAACTCGGTGGTTCGATGATGCCGCTGCGTTGGATTTCAAGCAGAGTCCCTTGACGTCTTCGGAGGATTTCGCCCTTGTTATTGGGTATAGAGTGTGATCTTGAGAAGCTCAGAGATGAAAGTGAACGATGTGTCTCATATCGAGGATATCTCGCGTAAAACATTGCTGGCGTATGGCTTGATGTCCACAGGTAGAGATACTAATCTTTTGTTCAAACACATTGGCGAGAAGGAACGGTGGCACTAATAACTATCTTCTGCTATTCCTTCTGCTATTCTGAAAAAAATATATTTACCAGGTATGCGACATCTGATCAGTTTACTTTTGCCAGAAGAAACTGGAGCAGCTGGGAAGTATGTATAAATGAAAGCAGGAAGCAGATTATTCCACTTCACTGCCTAAACTGTTGAAGTACATTATGAGATACGAAGTAAGCAGTCGTAGAAATATATGTAGAGGTAAACACTCTTTTAGGAATGCTTAATATATTAACGCGAAAGCGTTAAAGAGCTCGTTTCGCAGAAATTCCGGCGTCGGCGTCGGCGTCGTTGGTTGTGAGCGAAAAATCATCATCTTGTCCGTGACCGAAAAATCGAGAAAGATGCAAATAAAATAAATAATAAAAATTCTCGGGTCCGAGTGAGGATCGATCCCGGGTCGTCTGCGTGGCAAGCAGGTGTTCTACCACACAGCCATGCATCTGCTTGGATCTACTGTGAAAATAACTTCATCTGCTTGGAAATGCAGTGAAAATAACTTCCATGCTTCGCAAACGCAAGCGTCCTTTATATAGGCGTCGCAATATAACATGTAATATCCCAGGAATATTGCGTGGTACAAGCGTAAATTGCCATCGGGCGTCAGAATATGTGACTATCATAACGATTCCATAGTTTAAAGCCAGCCACCCATTACAAACGGCACACACCTTACTGCGCGTATTCCCTTAACACCACGTAGTGGGTGCATAGCAAGTTCGAAAACATTTCCCGCATTTGCCTCGCATAATTTCTCCTGGTTTAAACCATACTACCCATTACAAGGTATTCACTAAGTGATTGAAGTAGGCAGTAGGGACAGGATATCGCTATCGCGTTCAACTCTTAAAGGCGAAGCTTAAGGGTCCCCCCAATTTTTTTGTTGGACATATACAGAAAATGCACCTGCAGATGACGAAAGTATCGCATGAAATTACGATAACTTTAACCACACTCAGTCTCGTGAATAATCCAGCCCAGAAGTACGCGAAACATGATGATTGCACTCTAGCTAAATCATGTTCACGATATTACTTTGCACAGTAAGAGTTGGTGCGCAAGGAAATCACAGAAAGGTTTGCGTTATGAACCACGAAATCGCGCCGTTTTTGATGATACCAAAGGAAATGCGCACATTATCGTTCACATTATCGAGCTCGCACACAACATATTCGAAGGAGAAAGAGACATGCTGCTGACCTGGTAACGCTTACCATGCTGGGAACAGAAGCAGCAAAATTATCTCAGCCGTTTAGAAAACGGAAGACACTTGGCGCAGCTTGGCATTCTCTCAAAACACACTCACATTCGCACACGCATCCACGCATGAACACAACCTACACACGCTGCTCGTGTAAGATGTTTTATAGTATGACGAATTACCAATTGAGTATGACGAATTACCAACTAGCCCAACAAGAAGTTCTAATACGTTTAGAATACAATCAAGCAATCGGCTGGATCGTGTGCAATTGTCTTCCTCATTACTTCCCGCTGGCTCGAAGTAGGCTTAGTTCGGGGACGGTCAAATTAGGCGCTTTCCTGATCTAATATGGTGATAACACCAATGAATTTCCAACGAAGGTGTGCCACGGACTTGTTACATATATTTTTTTTGAGGGGGGGGGGAGGTGCTGTATACCAAAGGCTCAAATGCTGTTGCTTCATTCTCATGAACGACCGCAATCATTTCACAGCAACGGATATGCATTGCTCACTGTTAAAACCCAGTGGAGTCGGCAAAAATATGCTTTTAAATGCAAAACATTTCTTAGCGAACTTCGGCGACTTTCAGCGTATCTATCTAGCTATCTATCTATGTAGCCGCCTACGACTTTGTGCTCTCGTGGCCGTATCGTTAATGGGATTTATACCAAATTTGGTATGGCATAACATGACCATATAACGAACATAAATGGCTGGTCATATCATGAAAATCATGAGTAACTTCTCATGAAAAGTATAATTTACATGCCACGCTCATGGCGCGTTCGCGGCCGTTTCATTAGATTGATATACACCAAATTTTGGGTTGAGTGACGTGACTGTATGACGAACATAAATTACAGGGGGTAATATGCAAATAAGGATGTGCATGTCATGAACAACATGATTTACATGCCACGCTCATGGCGAGTCCGCGGCCGTTTCGTTAGCTTGATATTGTCACGTGATCGTGACGTCGACGAAGGCAGCAGGCGACGTGTCCAAAATGAAACTGTTTATTAGGCCGAACTTGTGGCCGGTAAACAGAAAGTAGAATTACAGCAATACACGCTGGCACTGATAGCGGCGAACAGAGCGTCGGCCGGCGATCAAACTGAACATCGTTGGAGCGCGCCGGCTTTTATGCATCACGCGTCGAACATTCTAGCCTTATCACTGGTCATCGCGCAAGCTCAGGAATAATCTCGAGTGGTCGCGTCTTGCGCGCAATCTTAACAAAACGATCTACAATAATCGCGAAGGTTCCAGAACAATAAGGCGCGGTTTGAGCTGAGCTTTGCTGACGGTCTTTGTGGGCGAAAACCGAATACAACAAAATTGAAAATAAGAATAGCGCGTGGCAATGCCCCCCCCTCTGAAAAGGCATCGTCCCGATGCTTAAAACAGAACACGGGGGGAAAATGCATGCAACAATAAATCACAACAATAAAGAAAGAAAGTACAATAATTAAGCAATAAGTGCAGTCCTCTGGTTTGCTAACGCGCGTAATACGGCTTGAGGCGCACGACGTGGACGACTTCAGGTCGCGCACGGCGCCGTTGAGAGTTCGTTATGCCGTCCGGGACGACCTCGTAGTCCAGAGCACCGAGACGTCGAAGCACCTTGTACGGCCCGAAGTATCGCCGAAGGAGTTTTTCACTAAGTCCACGTCGGCGTATCGGTGTCCACACCCAAACGCGGTCGCCGGCCTGGTATTCCACGATGCGTCGTCGAAGATTGTAACGGCGGCTGTCGGTCGTCTGCTGATTCTTGATCCGCAGGCGGGCGAGCTGTCGTGCTTCTTCGGCGCGCTGTAGGTAGGCGGTCACGTCGATGTTTTCCTCGTCGGTGACGTTCGGTAACATGGCGTCGAGCGTCGTTGCCGGGCTCCGTCCGTAGACCAACTTGAATGGCGTTATCTGCGTCGTTTCTTGCACGGCCGTGTTGTATGCGAAGGTCACGTACGGAAGGATGGCGTTCCACGTCTTGTGTTCGACGTCGACGTACATGGCCAGCATGTCGGCGATGGTCTTACTTAGACGCTCGGTCAGGCCGTTGGTCTGTGGGTGGTAGGCGGTGGTCCGGCGGTGACTTGTTTGGCTGTACCTTAGGATCGCCTGAGTTAGGTCCGCGGTAAAAGCCGTACCTCTGTCGGTAATGAGGACCTCTGGGGCGCCATGACGCAGTACGATGTTCTCGACGAAGAACTTTGCTACCTCGGCGGCACTGCCCTTGGGCAGGGCCCTTGTCTCGGCGTAGCGGGTGAGGTAGTCAGTAGCTACGACGATCCACTTGTTTCCGGAATTCGACGTCGGGAACGGCCCCAGTAAGTCCATGCCGATTTGCTGGAACGGCCGGCGAGGTGGCTCGATGGGTTGCAGAAGTCCGGCCGGCCTAGTCGGTGGTGTCTTCCGTCGCTGACAATGTCGGCAAGTCCTCACGTAGTGGGTGACGTCGGCAGTGAGGCGAGGCCAGTAGTATTTTTCTTGTATCCTTGCTAGCGTACGGGAAAATCCAAGGTGTCCAGCCGTCGGGTCGTCATGCAAAGCATGCAGAACTTCTGGTCGTAATGCCGAAGGTACTACGAGGAGGGAGTCGGCTCGAAGTGGCGAGAAGTTTTTCTTTAGGAGAACGCCGTTGCGCATGAAAGACGACTCCAGTCCTCGTCTGAATACCTTTGGAGCCACGGTGGCTTTGCCCTCGAGGTATTCCATACGGCCCTTGAGTTCCGTATCGCCGCGCTGTCGCTCGGCGAAGTCGTCGGCACTTATGGTTCCCAGTAAGCCGTCATCATTCTGGTCGTCCAGCGGCGGTGGGTCGACGGGCGCACGAGACAGGCAGTCGGCGTCAGAGTGTTTTCTTCCGGACTTGTAAACGACGGTAATGTCGAATTCTTGAAGTCTCAGGCTCCACCGTGCGAGGCGACCAGAAGGGTCCTTCAAGCTAGCTAGCCAACACAAGGCGTGGTGGTCGCTCACAACTTTGAAGGGCCTGCCGTAAAGGTAGGGGCGAAACTTTGATGTAGCCCAGATGATGGCGAGGCACTCCTTTTCTGTTGTGGAATAGTTGGCCTCTGCCTTGGATAGCGACCGGCTAGCATAACTGATGACCCTTTCCAGTCCGTCCGTCCTCTGCACAAGGACGGCGCCGAGTCCTACGCTGCTCGCGTCGGTGTGCACTTCTGTTTCGGCGTGTTCGTCGAAATGCGCAAGCAATGGAGGCGTTTGCAGGCGTCGTTTTAGTTCTTGAAATGCTTCCTCCTGCGGCGTTTCCCACTTGAACTCGACGTCGGTCCTGGTGAGGTTAGTGAGAGGTTCCGCGATGCGGGCGAAGTTTTTAACGAACCGCCTGTAATAGGCACACAAGCCGAGAAATCGACGCACGGCCTTCTTGTCGGTGGGTGGCGGGAAAGCAGTGATGGCGGTTGTCTTTTGCGGGTCGGGGCGTACTCCGGATTTTCTTATCACGTGGCCCAAGAACAAAAGTTCTTCGTACGCGAAGCGGCACTTCTCTGGCTTGAGAGTGAGTCCGGACGTCTTGATTGCCTGAAGTACAGCTTCAAGGCGCCGCAGGTGTTCATCGAAGTTCGAAGAAAACACAACGACGTCGTCCAAGTACACAAGGAAAGTCTTCCACTTCAAGCCAGCCAGTACAGTATCCATAACGCGTTGGAAGGTCGCGGGGGCCGAGCAAAGACCAAAAGGCATGACCTTAAACTCGAACAGGCCGTCTGGTGTTATAAAGGCAGTCTTTTCTCGGTCTCTCTCGTCGACTTTGATTTTCCAGTAGCCCGTCTTCAGGTCCATCGACGAAAAGTACTTCGCGTTGTGGAGTCGATCCAGGGCGTCGTCTATCCGTGGGAGGGGGGTACACGTCCTTCTTCGTGATCTTGTTCAGGCGACGATAGTCGACGCAGAAACGTAGCGTCCCGTCCTTCTTCTTCACCAACACCACGGGAGACGCCCAGGGACTCTTGGACGGCTGGATTATGTCGTCGCGTAGCATTTCGTCGACTTGCTTCTTTACGGCTTCGCGTTCTCGCGTCGAAATTCGATACGGGCTCTGACGGACTGGTCGGGCACTTTCTTCAGTTATGATACGATGTTTGGCGACTGGGGTCTGTCGAATCCTTGACGACGATGAGAAGCAGTCCTTGAATTGCAGGAGCAGATTTTTGAGCTTGTCTTGCTTCTGCTTTGGGAGGCTGGGGTTGACGTCGAAATCTGTTTCGGGACCTCGATTCGTGGAAGAATGTTCGGCAGTATCGGAGAGGGCGAAAGCATTGCTGGTGTCCACGAATTTCTCGATGTAGGCGACCGTCGTACCAATGTTGAGGTGCCTATATTCGTGGCTGAAGTTTGTCAGTAGTACCTTTGCTTTGCCGTCGCGCAACTCGGCGATGCCTCTTGCGACGCAAATCTGACGGTTCACAAGCAGGTGCTGATCGCCCTCGACGACGCCTTCAAGGTTAGCGGGTATTTCGGTGCCGACGGAAATGACGACGCTGGAGAGAGGCGGAACGGTGACCTGCTCTTCTGTTACATTCAAGGCATGATTCTCCGGCGACGTGTGGGGCGGCAACGCTTTTTCTGAAGTCAGTGTTATCGACTCAGACCTCAGGTCGATGACGGCGCCGTGTTGACTTAGGAAGTCCATCCCCAGTATCACATCCCTGGAGCAGTGCTGCAGAATTAGAAAGCTGGCGGGATAAGTCCGGTTATTGATGGTGACTCTTGCGGTGCAGACACCGGCCGGTGTTATCAGATGACCCCCAGCGGTCCTGATTTCAGGGCCTTGCCAAGCAGTCTTTACTTTCTTCAACGTCGTCGCGAAAGACCCACTGACGACGGAATAGTCGGCTCCAGTGTCGACGAGAGCGGTGACGTTGTGGCCGTCGAATATTACGTCGAGGTCGCTGGTTCGTCGTCGTGCGTTGCGGTTGGGTCGCGGCGTCGGATCACGGCTGCGTCGAAATGTTGTGGTGCTTCCATGCTGCGTCGTCAGGTTTTCTTCGGTCCGCGAGGTTTCGTCGGTAGGGCTTCGTCTGCTTGGCGTCGTGTTGCACAGGTCTCGTCGCGTTGTCGTCGTCGGCGGCCGCGGAGGATCTTCGGCATTTCGTCGAACAGCAACCGCACCTCCATCGGTTGCTGCCCTTAGTTTCCCGGGTACGGGCTCGGTGACCGGCCCCGGTTTGGGCCAGTGTACTGCCGGCGGTGCGGTGACATGTAGCGGCCGGGCGACGGTGAGCGGGAAGGTCGTCGGGGCGTCCACTGAGCTCCTGCGAGGTAGTCGGCGATGTCTTGCGGTCGTTCACCCCGCTGAGGACGAGGCGCGTTGACGGCGAAACCGCGTAGGCCCATCTGTCGGTACTGGCAGCGGCGGTACGTGTGCCCGGCTTCACCGCAGTGGTAGCATAGCGGGCGGTGGTCTGGGGCGCGCCAAACGTCGGTTTTCCTAGGTGTGTAGCGCTGGCCGCCGGGAGGACGGTAGGGCGTCGGTGGCGGTGGCGGTGGCGGCGGCGTCTGGCGACGGAAGTGCTGCGGGGCGGCATCTTGGTGTGGGCGCGGAGGGGGGGATGTGACGGCGGGCAGCAGCAGCGTAGGTCATGGCTTGTGGCTGCGGTGGGGCTGGCTGAGGAACATTCAGTGAATGCTGAATTTCTTCTCGTACAACGTCTGCAATCGACGCCACTACAGGTTGCGGAGAAGGTTCGAGCTTTCGCAGCTCTTCTCGCACAATGGCACGAATCACTTCACGCAACTCGTTGGAGTCGAGGGCGTGAACAGCCGCGCTGTCTTGAATACAGCGGCGATTGTACTGTCCGGTGCGCATTTCCAGAGTCTTCTCGATCGTCGTCGCCTCCGACAGGAATTCCTGGACGGTCTTAGGTGGATCCCGCATCAGCCCGGCGAAGAGCTCCTGCTTGACTCCTCGCATAAGAAAGCGAACTTTCTTGTCTTCGGTCATGGCAGCGTCGGCCTGGCGAAACAGTCGGGTCATCTCTTCCGTGAAGATGGTGACGTTTTCGTTGGGTAGCTGTACCCGTGTCTCCAGCAAAGAAGCGGCCCTTTCTTTGCGGGCCACGCTCATGAATGTTTCAAGGAATGCGCCACGGAAGAGATCCCAGGTTTGAAGTCCAGACTCCCGGTTCTCGAACCAGGTCCTTGCCGCGTCTTCCAGGTAGAAGTAGACGCGACGCAGCTTCTCTTCCGAATCCCAGTGGTTGAAGGTGGCAACTCGTTCGTACGTCTCCAGCCAGGTCTCCGGGTCTTCAAACGATGCTCCATGGAATGTCGGTGGCTCCCTTGGCTGCTGCATAACGACCGTGGTGGGTGTTGGTACCGTGGCTGTCGGTACCGTGGCTGTCATAGTTACCGCAGTAGTAGTCGTGGCCTTGGTGTTTCGAGTCTTATCCGGTAGGGGCCCGAACTCTGGATGTAGCCCTCGTTGCCTGCGGCTAGCTCGCTGGTCAAGGCTGGCGTCGACGTCTCCTTCACGACTGGGGCTGAGTTCACGACTTGACGGGGGGCGTCCGGTACATGAACGAAGCAGCACCTCCACCAGATGTCACGTGATCGTGACGTCGACGAAAGCAGCAGGCGACGTGTCCAAAATGAAACTGTTTATTAGGCCGAACTTGTGGCCGGTAAACAGAAAGTAGAATTACAGCAATACACGCTGGCACTGATAGCGGCGAACAGAGCGTCGGCCGGCGATCAAACTGAACATCGTTGGAGCGCGCCGGCTTTTATGCATCACGCGTCGAACATTCTAGCCTTATCACTGGTCATCGCGCAAGCTCAGGAATAATCTCGAGTGGTCGCGTCTTGCGCGCAATCTTAACAAAACGATCTACAATAATCGCGAAGGTTCCAGAACAATAAGGCGCGGTTTGAGCTGAGCTTTGCTGACGGTCTTTGTGGGCGAAAACCGAATACAACAAAAGTGAAAATAAGAATAGCGCGTGGCAATCCTCGTAATCGTAACCTCGTAATCGAGTGCTGCTGCTCGGCACACTCGATTACGAGGTTGTCCCCGACGGCATTTCGAACTCTCAACGGCGCCGTGCGCGACCTGAAGTCGTCCATGTCGTGCGCCTCAAGCCGTTTTACGCGCGGTAGTGAACCTGAGGACTGTACTTCTTTTTTTCTTTCATTGGACTTTCTTGCTTGTGCGTGTTGTTTATTGAACTTTCTTGATTTATCGTCGTTATTTATTGTTGCATGTATTTTTACCATGTGTTCTGTTCTAAGCATCGGGACGATGCCTTTTCAGAGGGGGGGCATTGCCACGCGCGTTTCTTTCACTGTATTCGATTTCCGCCCACAAAGACTATCAGCAGTACTCGGCGCAGACCGCGCCTTATTGTTCCAGAAGCTTCTCGCTTGTAGTAGATCGTTCTGTTAAGATTGCACGCAAGACGCTAACACTCAAGATTATTCCAGCGCTTCCGCGACGACTAGTGATAAGGCTAGAATGTTCGACGCGTGCGTTATAAAAGCCGGCGCGCTCCAACGATGTACAGTTGATCGACGGCCGACGCTCCGTTCGCCGCTATCAGTGCCAGTGCTTATTGCTGTAATCTGACTTTCCGTTTACCGGCCACAAGTTCGGCCTAATAAACAGTTTCATCTGGAACATTACCGACTGCTGCTTGGGTCAACGTCACGACCACGTGACCAAACTTGGTATTGAGTGACGTGTCTGTATCACGAACATAAATTACCAGTGGTAATATGGAAATCATGACTTGTCATGTGCGACATGACTTGCATGCCACGCTCATGGCGCGCTCGCGGGCGTTTCGTTAGCTTGAGATACACCAAATTTGGTATTGAGTGACATGACTGTATGACGAACATAAATGACAAGTGGTAATATGGAAATCATGACATGTCATGAGCGGCATGACTTGCATTCCACGCTCATGGCGCCCTCGCGGCCGTTTCGTTAGCTTGATATACACCAAATTTGGTATTGAGTGACATGACTGTATAGCGAACATAAGTGGCAGGTGGTAACATGAAAATCTTGGCAAGCATGTCATCTACAACGCCATTTACATGCCGCGCTCATGGTGCGCTTGCGTCCAGTTCGCTAGCTTGATGTACACCAAAATTGGTATTGCGCTATGTGACTGTATGGCGAACATAAATGACAGGTCCTAACATGTAAAACATGACATGCAAATTATGTAAAGCATGATTTGCTCCTTCCTGGCTGCTTCGCATTACATCGATTCCCACAGTGCGTGGGATCTGCCGGATTTTTGCTTAGATGTCTTCTGACTGGCGCATCAAATGTCCTATCTGCCTCTTAGGATCAGTTTGAATTGAAGGTTATGACGGCTACTGACGCCAATCCAGACGGCGACAACTTACAGGCCAGGACAGCTATCATGAATAGACTGTGCAGGTCCTCACCTGTATGCGTATTAGGTTCAGAACGGGCCGGAGTACTTTTTATCAAATCACTTACATTCAAGGTATTTTCAAGTCTTTGCGGCGTGTATACTCCTCATATATTCCATAAAATTATGAATACGAGAGGGTAGAAATTTGGCGTTGCTTGTTCAATCATTTTCGAGCTGAACCTGCACAAACAAGAAAGAACCCACGCGGCCAACTTCAGATGTCGTTCATAAATTTCAAATTTGCCTGGATTTCAAATATATAACGTGACTGCAAGGTCTAGCTAAGTTCTGTACATTAAGCTGACATATATATGCGCTGACAACACTGCCAGTGAATTTAGGAGTTGTTTGCTGAAGTAACTTGGAGGGTCCTAAAGCAGTACCCAGTTATGTTAGTACGTCACGTATAAGTAGCACCACCTGGTAGCACAGGCTGTTTGCGGATGTCGCTTGATGTAGTGTCTAAGGGTACATGATATTTATTCACGTGGTCGACCCAAATATACATAATTGAGAGAGAGAGAGGCAAAGGCAAAGGAAAGACACGGAGGTTAACCAGGTTAACTACATGATTGAGATCTATGAAGGAAACTATGATCTATGATGGAAACTATGACGAATTTCTGTGTAAACAGCAACCAGCTTTCAAAAGGAGACGTAAATTAGAGATATTTGGGAGCGTCCAGCGCCCTATAGTGGCACAAAAGTAGGTTGATGAAGATAAGGTAATGCCAAGCAGCGGCTAATATTTTTCTGTACGAGATGCAGGCGCGGTGTCGAGCTAAATGCTGAAATGGAAACTCGTCAATCGTCTCAGAAAGCTCATTTCAATGTGCAAGATCATTATGGTTACTATATTAATCCCGTCAAACACACCTGTCCAAAGGGAAACACATATAATCACATCATTACTAGTAGTACCATTGACGTGGTACTAGTAACTCAGTAGCATCTCATATCAAAACTGGCACGCTCGAACGTAATGATGAACCAATGACAACTTCGCCCGATAATTTCTCAGATACCTTAATTTTGTGATGAAAGGGAATCTCACGGGGGTGGTATCCAGTGCCGATGACGTGTTTTTTTTTTGTTCCGCCCTGTTAAAAACTCTGCTTAATATTTCGTCACATCTGCTGTTTTGTTTTCTACTTATAGACGCATTTAAGGCTGCGTTTTGCTGTGAAATACTCCGACACATTTTCTCACAATAACAAAATATGAAAGGGCGCCCACGCGGTAAGACGGATCCTCAACATTTTTCGAAAGACAGAAACCGAATTGAGGAAGGTAAGCTATGAATGTGGTTTTCACCATTACCTTGCCCTCTTTCCTTTGACATCATGGGCTTTTATTCAAAAGGTTGTCTGTGTGAACGTCACGTTCAAATCATGCCATTGTGAAAACATTTATTGAATCAGGAAATTGACAGAAGAGAGTAAAAAGCACCGCCCTTTGCCACTTTCTTCTTACCTTTTCCCTACGTCAAATCAGTGCTGAGAAACAGAGGGGTAGCCAGGAGGGAAGGGGGGAGGGAAAGACACCCCCGAAAAATTTCACTTCTGTCATACGTACACGCAAACATACAGACACACGCACGAGCATATATCAAGTATGGTAGAGCCCTCCTCCCCCCCCTCCCCGAAAACATTTCTGGCTACACTACAGCTTCATAAATTCAACAACGTACTCGCTCAAGTATCCATGGTATATTTCTTCCAAAGCGCATGAGGAGGCGGCAGTCACATACGCGCATAAAGCCTTCGTGAGTTAATAAGACCCTGGATGGATGTCCTTTCTGGGCGCCGGCTTCGGAAACTCGAGTTATAAATATATTTTTAATGGGCACTATCGCTTGCATGAAGTAGTGTGTTTTGCTTTCATGTATGTTAGAAGAGGTGCCCTGCCACATCCCTCAAACTAACACGTAGCCGGTGGCATGCAACCACTACTACTCAGGATGACGTTATTTTATCTGCAACTTTACTTCATGTATTTTGAATTGCTGTGGGATTGCTCATTTTATGGTCTACGGCGTCTTTTATAGTTTTATCAGAATTTTTGATGTCACATAAGCACTCGGTGTTGCGTCTGTTCTGTGCGTACCACCACACCGATAGAGCCGTGAGTGAATGGACCCCTGCCAAGCCATCATTCAATGGCCGCAGGTTCTATGGCTTACAGATTATCGATGGTGGCGGCCGCCACATAGTTCGCTGGTGTACACAATTAGCCCCCCTCGGAAGTGCGCCGCTCACATGCGTATTTCTAAACTGTTTTTTAATAGTCGATGCTCCTTTTGATCATGGGCTTGTAGGCGATCAGCCGTGTCTGAAATGGCAATCTCATATTTTATCTGCGCGTAGTTGTCATTTCACGTTACCGCATTTCATTGCTGTCTAGATATAAACTAATGGCCGTCGTTGTTGCCTATAGCAAATGAAGTGTCGCCCTGCTTAGCACGTGGGATGAAGGTACGATTCGTGATATTGAGCTTGAAAACAGTTTGGAGGGACCATTGCACAATGGGATGGAAAGAAAGAAAGAAAGAAAGAAAGAAAGAAAGAAAGAAAGAAAGAAAGAAAGAAAGAAAGAAAGAAAGAAAGAAAGAAAGAAAGAAAGTGAGGCACGCTCACGCCAAGCCTCGCTTGCCCCCCATTTTCCTAATAGGAGAAGTGCTTGAGAATTGCTTTCTGTTCTCCACTGCAATTTACTCATGTGAACATGTCTACAATAAACACTGAAACTCTAAGATGAGTAGCGTTGCCCATAAGATGGGCAAAATAAAGGACACTATGACGCACACACAGCGCAATCTCCGAGTTGGCGCTCTGTGTGTGTCATCGCGCCCTTTCATTTGATCCGTCTTACACGCAGCACTGCTCGTCTGAATGCAGAACCAACAAGGCCAAACGGAAACCCTTTTGAATTAGACTCAGACCCAGACATATTGATCGATGTTGCGTGAGCTAGTAGAAAGCGGCACTACCACACATAATATAAACTTTCCCAAGGCGAACTTACAGGGTTGAATAATAACTGACTACGCGCAGTGGCTCGGCGGGGCATTAGTAAAAAGACAACTTCTGTGCCATCCATTTGGCCAAAGGTGCGATCAAGAACCAAGTGTTTTGGGCCAATGTCTAGGCGGGCGCTGTACATTAAAGTAACTTCCTTTGTGAGGATATGGTTTTAACAGTGAACATATGTGCTGGCAGTTCTGCTGTAGCATCCAGCGGAAAACCTGTATATATCAAGGTATTATGTCTCTCTTTTTCTGGTTACGAATTCATAATTTTTTATTTTCATTTTTTTTCAAGTTTTTACACTGGCGCATATTTTGGAATTATTAGCAGCCTAAATCTCGGCGCGTTCACCCTCTCACTCTACACCTCCAAGTGAAGCGTTAATGTTGTATCGTCAAAATAAGTCATTGAATAATAGGTGTAGTAGTTTAATAATTCGCTTTCAGTGTCACGGCAACTTCACCGCTATAGTCGACTAACACGGCATACCTTTTTGACACCTCTCATCTGTAAGCATTCATTTTACTGTTCTAGATGATTGCACTGAATTACTAATAAACTGTAATTTACATTACGCTTGTCACTTTTCTGCTAGTCCGCCGCGGTGGAGCAGTGGTTAAGGTGCTCGGCTGCTGACCCGAAGGTCGCGGGTTCGATCCTGGCCGCGGCGGTCGCATTTCGATGGAGGCGAAATGGTAGAGGCCCGTGTGCTGTGCGATGTCTCCGCGCGTTAAAGAACACCAGATAATCGAAATTGCAAGAGCCCTCCACTACGGCGTCTCTCATAATCATGTCGTGGTTTTGGGACGTAAAACCCGAAATATTAGTAATAATTTTCTGCTACTACCATCTGTTATCATATCATAACCACATGTGTTTAAATGATACCTAATATCTTTTTTGTAAACGACTGTCAGAATCAGCGAACAATGCTTTTTCGTTCAAACTCAGGAATTTAATGTTAAGGATCAGTAAGTATACTATATAGACAATTTCTGCCATTAGACCCAACCTAGCATATCTTTGGCAACTGAGAACAAGTAATAAAAACGAGAGAAGACAGGATAGGGCGCCAGTATGAGCACTGTCTTCTCTCGTTTTTCTTCCTAGTTCTCTGTTACGCTACAAATATTTCGTTAAGCTATGCACAAACTTGCCCAGTGTTACACTTTGTTAAAACACAGTCAGAGGCTTCCCGCACATCCAGACGACACGTTATATACCAAGAACAAGTCCTTCGCGAGAAATCTTGAGGCAGCCACTTAAAGACCTATTCAGGAAACCATGGACACTAGGCGTGTCCCATTTTACCACCATATAGTCGTAAATGGCTTACCCTGTGAAGCGTACGGCCTTGCTTCTTCCTATCTTGAGCGAGCCTTTGAAACTCTCCCTGAAATATGCAGCAATTGCATCCAAAGCATTGCAATTAATCCTCACTGTGTATTCAAGATCGCAAGGTGGCGAGAAGGTTAGAAAATCTTCCTGTTCTTTGTTTCAAGTTTTATGTCGGTAAGCCATTGTCTAGGCTCACAATGCTTCCCGTAAGAACTTTTTTTTAGTTTTTAAAAGAGACACAGTAAAAATTGAAGGACACTTTGTACATTCCAAAGTGTGGGTTCGGCGAAAGCGCGTGGCCATTCCACTGACGGAAAGACCGATGGACGGACAGACGGACGGATGGACGGACATCCAGAAGGACGGACGGACGGACATCCGGACGGACGGACGGACAGACGGACATCCGGACGGACGGACGGACGGACAGACGGACGGACAGACAGACAGACGGACGGACGGACGGACAGACGGACATCCGGACGGACGGACGGCCACCGGACGGACGGACACCGGACGCCGGACGGACACCGGACGGACGGACGCCGGACGGACGTGAGCATGAGACATTAAAGGCTTTCGCCCTAATATGGAAAGATAAGTACCTCTCTTTTATAGTGGATAGCAATCACAAGGAGAATGAAGGCACCGGCTCAAAATTCCGTCATCTCATCACACAAACACCGTCACAGCCACGAACGCCATAAAGTCAGGCAACCGCGAATTCTTTTGGGCTACGTTCATCGTGAACAGATGCAGACGGTGATCCGTGAAGTCGTTACGTGGTGGACAGCCCCGAAATAAAAGGCGGGCCACTGCGCTGGCAAAAGAGGTCAATTACCGAAGAGGACAGGTTCATGATGGCGCAAGGTGTGTATATTTTCTAGCGCCCTCCACAACTCGTGGCATGAATGCATGAGTCCTTCGGGAAAATCGCCGATTTCCATACTTCCCTAGTCACCACTACCTACAGACCCACCGTCCCCGTTCACCCCTCAGAACCCCGTCTCCCCAACCATCGGGGTAGCTCCGTGATTGGATCGTCAACTGGATGAGCTGACTCACGCAAACCATCCTGGCTTCCCTGTGGATAGGTTTTCGTGGTATGTTGTTTCTATCTCCGCTTTGTTCAAGCAGATCAACTTTGGGCCGGGTTAATTTCGGTGCCCGCCCCACAGTGCGACCAGCTCTCCGTGAAAGTGATTAAACTAGCCCACTTTACCGCGTCTTCAATCATATCATGATCCGTATAATCTTTGTTCTTCAATCACAATATTGGCATGTGCTGGGAACAATTATATGATGACGTTGTTCAACACGAAATACGTCGAGGGCGACACGTTCAAGAGTACTGTGAATATGATTTGCCTTTTAAATTGCTAGATTTTATCTGAGGCGCACATACACTTATAAAAGCTTCTCTGTGCATGGAATGTTTCTTTTATTACATGTGAATGAGCGCTTCATTCGAGGGAACCTGTAAAACATGCAGGTAATGCAGTCGTTGCATCCTTGTTTTAATATCAGTTAGTAGAAGCTGTTCATTGCACGTTCGGCTTTTGCGTCTTTTAGCACAGCTATAAAGTTTATGTTTATTATCGTAGAGAGAGTTTCGTCATAGTTTGGAAATTGCCACGGATCTTATTCCCAGACACTTTGATCGAAAAGCCTAACAGAAACAGCAACACATCTTGCATTGCCTTAGAAACCCTGCATGATTAAATTTCTCTTCGCCATCATGCCAACCTAGTCGCTAAAAATTGATTATACGGGCTTCCTTGGTGCGCAATCTCAAGCATAGCGATGGAAGACTGCCTACATTTAATTAAGGGACACTTCATGAGCATATATAGTGGCTCCCTCTTATTGCATGGTTGTGCTTTTCTGCGCTATCGTCTGTGGGCATCCAGACTATTTCCAGAATGTGGTTTGCGCTCAAAGTGCTACTGCCATTGCTAATTATGGTTCGCATAATTACTAAGCCATGTGACGAATAATAACCCGCACTTCTTCAACGCGCCGCCCTCTAGTACGTACAATGTCATGCAAAGAATTAAATCGCAGGCGTAGGGCTCTAGCGAAGGCAACATTTTGAAAGGCCACCCAGAAACAGAAAGCAAAACATGCACAAAACGAAGGTTCGCTCAACAACGAAAAAAAAAAAGAAAGAATTGAAGAACAGATGGGTCAGAGAAAACGAGTCAACCTTAGGCTTTGCGATAACAATTTTGCTTGCTCTGCCGGTGGCCCGCGATGCACAGCGCTATGCTTCCAGTGAAACCATCTTTCTTTTTCCCCGTGTACTGCGCGATGTCAGTGCACGTTAAAGAACACCAGATGGTCGAAATTTCCGGAGCCCTCCCCTTCGGCGTCCCTAATAATCATATCGTTGGTTTGGGACGTTAAACTACAGATATTATATAATTATATTACTTTCTTTTTCAATTGCTGTTATTTTCTGTGCGCGTCTGTACTGTTTAGTATCTTAGTTCATGTCTCCAGGTACACTTAATTTTTATTTCATTATTTTAGCACTGTTGCACCACTGCTGTGATAAACATGCGCACCGGGGTGGAGCGGGTCGGCCTGTGTCACCTGCAAGAGGAATATAAGTAATCTCTAGTGCACGTGAAAAAAAATCCTACCCAGAAAGCACAGTGCCAATTAGATATTGTCATAGTTTTCTTGATGATTGCAAGAATTAATTACCTGGGCAGGTCGGTCTTGGTTGACCTTTCATAATATTCTTAGCAAAGCTTGGGCAGCGTCGCGTATGAGAATAAACTCAGAAGGTCGTATCCGCTTCAATAAGTTTTCGTTTTCTTGTGTTAAATGTTTACTTAGAATTCAGGAGCTTTCTGCGCCAAAATTCATGATTTAATAGGGACCTGCGCCGTAGTGGCGGACTCCGGATTCATTTTGAAAGCCTGCAATCGTTTAACATGCACTTCATTTAACATACTAGGGCGTTATTACACATTGTGACATCGTAGTTTTATGCGATTCCCCTTCCCAAATTGCGTATACACATAATGTAGCATGGATTCTTTGATGGAATATATGTGGACATTTGATTGAATGTCACCAATACTTTCTGTAAAACGGTATCAACCAATGAAAGAGCACATATGAACAGCCGATATGAGTGATGAAAAACTGCCTCGCGTAATCTTTCTTCAGTTGCTCCAGAATTCAAAAAGCACCGATATTTGATTGCGCTGTTGTTGCGATGTTTTTTTTTTAATTTAGTTTACGGCTGCCGAGAAAGGGCGGGCAGCGTACCTCTAATTCATTGAAAAACATAAATGCTGTCCTGAACTACGGCTACCTCTGGGCTGCTTAATGGTGGGCTAAAGAGGGAACCATGCTAGAAAGGCATGTGGATTGCCTTGATTTTCGACCAACGTTTCATGTTGTTTCGCTGGTACGCGTCCACTAAAGTGTTTGCAAATAAAGCTACCAGGTGGAATTCTCTTTTTCCAACCAATCTGCATGATAAATTCGATGAACAAGAAATAGAAATATGCAGAAGTCTTTCCAGCTCACGGAAAAAAAAACACAATTTGGAAACAACACACATTTTCGTATCAATATGTAGCGCAGTAACAACCACGTTTGGTAGAGCAGCGCGAGGTGTTCGCTATAAGGGTATTGCAAAAGATATAGGCTTTGGGAATAGCTTCATGCGATATGGGAGAAAGGGCGGCGACGATAATAAGATGCCCGTTCGGCTGAACGGTTAAATTTAGTGAGCCTTCCGTTGTAATTAACGATCCACGTTTTTCCCGATATGGAAGGCGCAGCTTCCGGAGTATTCATTAAGAAGCTGCTTCGCAACGATTGAATGGACAGGCCAATAAAAAACAAGAAATAGGAATGACAAGAGCCTCAGGCTCTTCTCCCTGCTGGGTTCACTTAGTGGGTCATCTGCGAGGGGCA
>JALIZH010016561.1:0-111343 GCA_030522465.1 Rhipicephalus appendiculatus
AGCTGTGCGCTCATATAAAACCCAAGTACACCCAGCAGCTTTTATTCATGTTCTATGAAATACCTTTTGGACAATGCCTACTGAGGCCTGTGCCTCAGTAGGCATTGTCCATATTGAGGTAGCATATTGAACTTGTAGGTCCACAAAAAAATAAATAACTATTAAAACGTGCAGTATATGTACTTTCAATAAATACATCATGGAATTTCAATGTTGCTTCAATTGTAGGTCAATAATTATTCAACAGAACTCTCTCAATAATTCTCAATGCTCCATGTACTTTCAATAACAAGTCGACAATAATTCAACTACTCTTATGTCAATAAATTTTTCTATACGTGACAATATTCTATACGTGTCAACAATAAGCTCAATGACTTTTCAGTGGACCAAGAACGACTATTAAGTACAATATGTCAACATTGAGCAATGGCGTTTCAATTATTTTTCAATAAGATTTTTGTAAGAGATTATCTACACCATTGATGGTAATCTTCGCGCATGTACTAGTGATAGAGCCGTCGTCATATCATTTTGTTTATCTTGTTCTCTTTCCCGAGATTGTATATTCGACTGCGGCGAAATAAATCTCATTGTCAGTCCGCGCTTCGTCCTGTCGCTTCTTTCTTTGTCCCGTTGTAGCGCTATTTATCCGAAGTCCAGCGTCATGATTTCAGTCGGCACTGAAGAAGCCACCGACTAAACGGCCTCTCCAAAGGGGACAAGCATCCGCTACGGTGCCCTCAGATTCTTGCGAGAGGCATAGCCGAGCTGCGCCGTGGGAAACTTAAGCCATGTATACAGGCACCTCAACACTTCTACGACGGTCGCATACATTGATGAATTCTTGAATGCCAGCAACACTTTCGGCAATGAACAGAGGTCCACTACCACCTATAGACGTGAATCCGAGGCATCCTAATCATAAACAAGACAGGCTGAAAAGCCTGCGCTTAATACAACGGCTCGGGCTCGTTGTCGTCACCAATTCAACAGACCCCAGTCGCAAAATATCGCATCATATCAGATGATAGTGCCGGACGAATTCGACAGAGCCCGTGCAGAGTTCACGACCCCAGTTCACGCGTCGAAAAAATCAAGTCGACGAAATGCTACGCGAGTACGTCATCTAGCCGTCGATGAGTCAGTGGGCGTCTCCCGCGGTGTTAGTGAAGAAAGATGGAGCCTTGCGCTTCTGCATCGATTATCGTCGCATGCCAGATTATCCTAAGCTTCCAGACTATTTTAGAATATTCTGATAAGCTTGAGCGCGCTGCGCCAGTAGTAGGGTCTATCCTGGAACTTACTCGACCATCACCCAATTCACACGTTGGCGCCCGCTCTCCAGGACGATGCGCGTTCGTGGTGCCGGTGCATAGGCTCCCACCACACCTTGCGCACCTCAGGTGCTCTTGTGAACTTAATCAATTTTTTGTAGACGGGTCTGGATGGGCCTGGATCCCGCCTAGGCTTCGGCCAAGGGTTGCTGGCCCTCGAGGGCTTCCTCGGCTCGATGGACGGCCCAGAGTTGTTGCTCCAGGTCCGAACTGAACAACGCAGACTCCGAGCGCGCGCGGAGGCTGTCGCTGTTCAAGGCTGCATCATGGTTATTGGTTATTTTGCCTGGAGATCACCATAGTGTGTGTTCTAAGGTGGGTCTAGAGTCGCAATATCTGCACTTGTCAGTCGTGTTTAAATCTGGGTATTTTATGTGCATGATAGCTGGACTCGCGTAGGAACGGGTTTGTAACTGTCGCCATTCGACAGACTGTTTCTTGCTCAATTTCGGGTGAGGCGAGGGGAATGTACGCCTCTGCAGTCTATGGTGTGCTGTAATTTCGTGAGATGTGGTTATTCTGTCTTTCCTCTCCCACTCGTCGGTATTCCCTGATGCAGGACTAAACGATGCTCGGTCTGTAAGCCCTCGAGCCATGCGGTGCGCTGCCTCATTGCTACCGTATGATAGTGTGTGAGCGGGTGTCCAAATGAGATGGACACTTTTTTCTTGATTAATACCAGGTTTTAGAATTTGTAGTGCCTCTCTGGAGATTCTACCATTTGCGATGTTTCGTATCGCCGTCTGCGAATCACTGACTATTACGTCCGCTTGTGTTTGTGCTATGGCTAATGCGATAGCTATTTTCTTTGCGGTTTCTACGTGCGGCGTACGGACGGTAGCGCTCGTTAAACATTTTCACTCATTATTTATAACCACAGCTGTGCAGGCGCGCTTGTGTCTGTATCTAGCTGCATCTACGAACGGTGTCCATGCTGTTACCGAATTTCCTTTGTATATCGCGGGCCCTGCTTTCCCGTCTGCCCTGATGGTGGGCGGGATGCATATTCTTGGATATAGGAAGGGTACGGTTATCACGCCTCTAATATGTCTGGGCATATCTTCTTTGACGCCATGCTGAGTGTGACACGCAATACCTAGCCGATCCAATATTTGCCTGCGTTTTTTAGTTGTGGATAGACGTTCGCATTGTACGGTGCGCTGTGCCTCGATTAACTCATCCAGTGTATTGCGTAGACCTAGCTGCAGAAGACGATCGTTGCTAGTGGTGATGGAGAGTCCTTTTGCTTGCTTGCATATTTTCCTGATTAAACAGCCCAGTTCGTATCGTTTTGATGAGTGCCATCGTAGGTACGATGCTACATAAACTATTCTGCTTATTAGGAACGCTTGGTATAGTCAAACTAGATTGCCTTCGTTCATTCCTCTATATTTGCTGACTATGCGTTTAAGTACCCGCATGATTTGAGACGTTACATCATTTTGTTTGCGTATAGGGTCTTCCCATTGTGGCCGTTACTTTCAATAATAAGTCCCAATACTCTGATCCTATCCGCTTTGGGTATGGGTTTACCATGTGCTGCAGTGAGGTGAATTTGCGGGTTCTTTTTTTTTCTCGTAGTTGCGTGGTTTTCGGCCATGTCGTGATGGATTATAAATGAGGAGCTCAGATTTCTCTGCGGAACAAGCCAGCCCGGTTCCTGATAAGTATTGTTCAACTGCTTCTATCGCACATTGTAACGTGTTTTCAACTTGTACATCAGTGCCATCGCTCACCCATAGGAATATCGTCAGCATAGATGGTATGATGGAGGCCGTCGGTTTGTTGTAGCTTTGCTGGTAAGCCGATGAGAGCCAGATTAAACAGCATAGGAGAAATTACTGACCCTTTGAGCCTACCTGCGCTTCCTAGCTGTAGTTCCTCGGACTCCATATCTCCTGTTTTAATGCGCGCTTTTCTGTTACTTCGGAAGTTCCGAATGTAGGTGTATACTCGCTGGCCTAGTCCTTGCTCTGTTATTAAATGCGAAGCATTTCTTTGCGTACTGCTGGCACTTTTAGTGTTTCTATCTGCGTATCTATCTATCTATCTATCTATCTATCTATCTATCTATCTATCTATCTATCTATCTATCTATCTATCTATCTATCTACCTATCTATCTATCTATCTAGCCGCCTACGTCTGGGTGATCTCGTGATTACCCCTTTAACTTGGGGTAGACCAAAATTAGCATGTGAGAATAAGATGGTTTGACGAATATGACTCACTGGTCGTGACATGAATAATGACAATCCCGTCACGTACGTCGTCAAACTCTTTCGGGCAAACCCTGTGGCACATACCGCGGGGCGGGTATGTGCCACAGGTATGCGGGTGTGTGCCACAGGTGATTGACAGTTTAGACTACCCAGGAACGGCGAGACAAACATTGGTACTTTTAACGCCTGAGCCTTTAAAAGCTGACGTCATCAGCAGCGTTGACCGGACGAATGCAAAAAATAAATGTCAGGATCCCAACAGGTATCGAACCCAAGCATTCTGCATGGCAATCAAGCATTCTACCACAGAGCCACGCCAGGTCTCGGAACTGCTTTTCGAATAGACCCTAATGTTCGTGAAACGTCAATTGTCGTTGCAGTGCTGGCTATCCAATTTTATAAACATTACATATGTACTCCGATGATACAGCCGTCACGCCGGGTTAACTTCAATTATAGTAAAGCGCCATCCACTGAAGTTGATATATGTTGCAGTGCCCAGGTCTACCATCCTGGCGAGCACAAGCGCTACATATCAGTTTACCGCTTCTGGTGTTGCTACTGCCCATGTTGCTGTTGGCATCGTTACGCAACTGTAAACAACTTGTTATGCAAAACATATGCGACTGTGGAACATATGTCTGTGCGTACAACATTTGTACATGTCTTTAGCGTAATTTCGTAACGTTTCGCTAAATAAAACATTACAACACAGTCACCTTCCCTCCGCATGCTTCGCATAACATCGATTCCCAAGGTACGTGGAATCTGCCGAATTTTTCTGTTTAATATAGTTTCGTGCGTAACACTGTCAAAAGTTTTGCTTAGGTTTAAACCTAGAATAGCTTTGGTGTTTCGACTTGTGTTTTCTATGACTTCATGTTTAAGTTGGAGCATTGAATCCTGTGTCGACAAGTTTCTCCAGAAGCCTAACATGGCAGGCGGAAGAACGTCGTTGTCTTCGAGATAGTTGGTCACTCTTGTTAGGACAACGTGTTTCATGAGTTTTCCCACACAGGAAGTGTGCGAAATGGGTCGCAAGTTCTCTAACTGTAGCCGTTTGCCTGGTTTAGGTTATAGCAGTCGTTATATACTTGGTAAGTTGTTCTAGAGAAGCATCATCGAGATTTCACGTCATCTTGTTTTTTATGCCGTCTAGACCTGGCGCCGACTTGGTATTAACCTTTTGTAAAGCTGCTCTTTACTCCGCTCCGCTGATCTCTGCGTCGAGTTTTGCGTTTTCGGTGCCTGTGTAATGTGGGCGTGTCGGTGGCTTATCCCGAGATAAATACGGTGCGGCTAAATCATCAATAAAGGCTTCTTCGGTGTATTCATATGCGCATAATATTTTGTTTATGTTTTGTCTCTACGTTGCTTTAGTATCCTCGGGACTCAAAAGATACTTGAGAAGGTTCCAAGTTCTGGATAGTCCTAACTGTTTATCCATAGAGGTGCATGTTTCCTCCCATTGTTGTTTGCAGAGCTGCTGTGCGTATGTTTCTATGTCTCTGTTAAGCCTGGCTAGCCTTCATCGGAGCGTCCTGTTGTGTCTCTGGGTTTTCCATCTCCTCAGGAGATCTTCTTACGCTTCCCACATATGTAAGAGTTTACTGCCTACCTGTCCCACTTGGGCTTCCTGAGAAATGGCTTGTGTCGCTAAATTAAGAAACATCCTGTTTAAGCTGCTTGGTCCAGTGTACTATATCTTAAATAGTATCATCCTTTTCTTTGCGCATTTCTTCGAGTTTGTCCCAGTCTACAATTTTGAGTTGCTTGCCCTTAGATTTTATATTGCGCTGCTTTTATGTTGATTTCGAGGACACTGTGATCGCTTCCTAGACCCTGTAGCTTGTTGTGCCACTTTCCATCGCTAATGTTCTTCGTAAAAGTGAGATCTGGCGTAGTATGTGAGGTAACACTAGACCCTCGCCTCGTTGGAGTCGAAGGGTCTGTGATCAGAAGTAAGGCCCTCTTGTTGTGCATCTTGCCATCGTTTTCTGCCTTTGGGGTTTTGAAATTGTTATCCCCATGCCATGTGTTGAGCGTTGAAGTACCCCCCCCAATAACCAAGACTCTACCATTCGCGATAGAGGGGGTCTTGCAGAGAAGTGATCGGAAATTTGGATGTCTATTTCTTGGGTTGCTGTAAACATTAAGGATAAATAATCTTTGATTAATTTTCCTAGAAGGTACTAAGTGGATTAATAAATTATCTACATCCGCAATGCCCGTGTCATGCTGCACTATCGTGTGGTGGTACTTAATTAAAGTCGTGACAACTCTTGTCTCCCCGTCGGCACTACAGAATGATCTGTACCCAGTTAATTTGGCCTTGCAGTATGTCTCCTGTAACAATATGACATCAGGATGCTCCTTATTAAGTAGGTATTGATATAAGTTGGATCTTTTTCTACAACAGCCTCGACAGTTCCATTGCCAGATAGTATAATGGTCGTGTCGATCCATGGTGGCAGTTACCGTTTTCCGGTCCCCTCCACCGTAGGTGTCGAGGGTCTCATATATGACTTACCCGTTGTTTTCATGAGCCCCTCTCCAATGGTTTGAGGTCGCCATGTCTTCATGCAAGTCTCAATATCGGTAAAGCTTGTCGTTATTGTATTAGATTGTTGTTGAATGTGAGCCATAGTAGCCTGTGTAACTTGCTAGGTAAATTGTGCAGCCATTTCTTCAAAGTTTGTACCTAGGATATCTACTTTGTTTTCTAGACTGTCATTGTTCCTGTCGAGCGCATCCTGCCTTTTCTCAATAATTTTGTTGGACTTGCTCTTTTTAAGTGTGATCCCCTGGTTATCGTATGTGGCTATGCGTTTGGCTGGCGTGTTAGCTTCTTCCTCCATATCTGCCATACAGCGATAGGCATTTTCTGCTGCATCAGCATCTTTCCCCATCCCCGATGGCAGGCGCAGCGACAGAGCATCTCGAAAGCCTAGGCGTGATGGCACTAGATTGGCCGCCCAAGGGAGCGGACATGAATGTTATAGAAAATGTGTGGGGAATTTTGAAACAGAATTTCTCGAAAATGGGCCTCCCCACAGCAACACCTGATGAGTTGTGGCAGGCCATCAAGACTCAGTGGGAAGAGCTCAATGCCGACAGTGACATCGTGCCGGCGCTCTGCGACTCCCCTCCACGTCGCATGTCTGCCATGGTAGAGCTTTCCCGTGACTTCACACACTACTGAATGGCCTGCGCGCACCGGATTGGGGCACTACTTCAACTTAATTTTTTGGTGCATCAGGGAGTATGCCACGCATCATGAAATGCTTTACGAATGCATTATGTTTTGTTTTATTCAGATGCAGCCAAACTGCTGTATAGTTTACGACGGTAACGAAGATTATTCTTTACGAGCCTGATAATTCGTGCATGAATCAGGCCAAATTTTTCAGCAGCTTCCATTTGCGATGACCTTTCGATATGTCTGAAGCTTTGAAACACGCATGGCGCGGATATCGGCCCTCTTTTACAAGGAAAAAAGAGCATTACCATCAGCGAGTAAAAATGGAACGATACACATTTGTGAGCTTAGCTCACGCGCGGTGTCGTGTGACGTATCTTTGGATTTCATTTTCTTGATTGCTTGCTGATTTTCGGAATATAAGATACGAGCAAGACGTGCTGCCTGTTCGTCCGAAGTGAGTTGATGCGTGGTGACGTTCTGACGAAGGAACAGCCAAGCAGACGATGGGCCCAACTGAGCGTGCTTCGTGAGCATGGGCTTACTCTCGCCCTATATGCAACTTGGCTCCGTCGTATGGCGTTGACGCAGAAAAATGTCGGCTCTCGCGCACAATAGTGAAAGATTTGGACGGCTGTTAAACGATATCTTTCGGTGCCCGTTTCTAAAACTGCCGACTTGTAACGTCGGAATATCTGGAGCATGGTATAAATGCTTGCGAATGGGCATTTCTTTCCTACACACGCAGTTTCCGTGGTGGTGCTGTGGCGGCCGCATTCTGAAAGCGGCAAAATGCTAGAGGCCCGGGTGCTTAGATTTAGGAGCACGTTAAAGAACCCCACCTGTTCGAAATTCCCGGAGCCATCCTATATGGCGTCTCTGATAATGATATCGTCGTTTTGGGATGTAAAACCCCAGCAATTATTATTATGACGTGAAGTGACATCCCATTGAACACCGGTCCCAAGCATTGCGCATTTGTGCGACTGGCGGGGCAGGTATCGAACGTCCGACGTTTGGGGCAAGAGCACAGCACCGTAATCACTGCACACTGTAAGGCAAAATTACCCGAAAGAGGAGTAACGGAGCCCAATAGACCTAATGCAAAATTGCTGCCATCTCTCGGAGGTTTGACGAATCTACCAATTCGGCGCCGTATTGGAGGCTTGTGTCCGAATTGCATTGCTGTCGCTGCTATTACTTCTTGCTTGTATCTTTTTTGATAGCAGGCAGTCGGGGCATAAGAACGTCAGATGAGCGTGTAAGGGCCTGTAAACGTTACCGGCGTGTCATAGTTTTTACGTCGATAGTTATGGCGTGTAAAAAACTGCCTCACAACGAGAAGAAACTACAAGTTTGTCGCCTAGTCAAATGTAAGCCTGTAGTTTTTGAGAATGAAGCTTTGCGCTAGGTTATAAATTTTGTCTGTCTGTTTTCGGTGTAGCGTATAAAGCATTGTTAGCTATGGTTATCATGCTTGTAGTGTAGGATGATTGGGAGGATGCTTTACGCCCGACACGGCTAGGTACAGCGATGGCGACAAGAAAGTGCTGTTGGCTCATTTCAAAGCGTATTTGATAAGGGGCAGCCCACGTCGACCTGATCTCTTCTGCATCAAATTTTGAATAAAACGTTTTCCTCTTTTTATTTTTTTAAATACAAAATATTTCGCTGGAGTAGACACCGTCGTATGTTATGTGTAGAATTACCGGACAATTGATATATCAAAAAAAAAAAGATCCGCATCTCACGCGCATGAAAACTGAACATAAAAGATGTGCTCGTAAATAACACGATGCGCCAAGAATATTCGTGTTCACACCACCGTTTTCGGGGACTATTGGCGCTTTACAATTTCAACGCCTTGCATATAGACAGTTTGGTGTCACCGAGGCAACATTTGCGAAGCCACCTCAGAGCATCGGTAGCGCACCCATGGTCGAATGTAGCAGATTTGCCGGAAAATTAAGTTTTTCAGTTCCGTTCGATAACAGTTTACAGCACATAGGGATGAACCCAGGTTTTTTTTCTGAAGGAAATGAGCTTTTGGAAGATCCTGACACGCTTTTTTGGGATAGAATTTAGAAAAAAAGTAAGGGCGAGGGTGGAGTCAGGACATCCGGACCGACCCGCTGAATTTGACAGTGATAGTACACGAATTTCTTGAAAAATACGCATAGTGAACCAACACGCGTGCAAAGCATTCCACCAAACGCCACCTTGTTTAACTCCAGAATCGCAAAACCTAGGGCGAACAACACGCTCCAGCGCAATCGGTCTATTCGCTAAGAATTGATGACGCTCACGAGCTGACTGTCTAGCATGTAATTGTTGTCGCAGTGTAACAAACAAAGTAATGTTGTCAACAGCAGCCAGGCATGCGCGAGTTATAGCCGTGATGCAGCTTTGAAGCTCGTGCACGAAGCCGTTTTTTTGGTCCCTTGAAGCACACAGCGCGAAAACTCTCGTTCCGGCATGACACGAAAGAATGTTCCCTGATGAGTGCCGATATCGTCGCATCCGGCGTTTAAGAACGGTGAATGTAAACGCGGCGTAAGTTGAAAGCAGTAGCCGGCAGCGGAACGATATGCCGCTTCTCGTCGGTTGCGAGGAAATATAATAACGTGGAGCCTAGTTTCCTGCAAACAAGTTTATTTGAAGCAGTTGTTGCACGATAAATATTTGTTGTGTTACCGACTTAACCATTGCCATTACCATGATTCCCGAAGTGCACTTCTTTTTCTGTTGCGCAGCAGAGTGCCAGCAGAGTTACATTCGGTGCGCCAGCATTGGCTCAATGTGCCCTTAAAGGGACCGACAACTGGCGAGAACGTGTGATTAGATCATACTAGAAATGACGAGACCATGAAATATAGTGACATATTCCAGCATTCTTTTCGCGTTGTGACTAGGATTTATACTTTTAAATCGTGCTTAAAAGTGACAAAAACCGTCATGTCGCGCAGCCTAGCGGAACAGCCTTGAAGCTGGATTATGGAATATGGAGTCGATCACTTTACTGTTCGTAGTCGCATAGCCTGATGCTGTCATGGGCGCCAGTCCTCAAAATTAAAATATGTATATTATTATCCAGCCCCGCTCAATTCTGTGCTGCTTGCGACGTAAAAGGAGTTGCACGGTGAGAAGCGGCGCTACTGTCGCCGCCGCCAGTGGACCAAGTCGAGCAGCGGCGCATGCGAGCAGAGTGCACGCATGCGCAGTAAACCAGCGCGCTCGAACACGAACGGCTCTCGCGCTCACTGTTTGCAGCATGTCAGTATACCACTGCATATTCGCTGCAGATAGAAAAATTTTGATTACAAATGTTTCGCGGCGTTTTCCACCTTACCATTTCCGCGATTAGACTCACTGACCGGTAAGCTTTCCGTTGCGCTAAAAAAAGTAGGCACCATAAAAATTGGTTGCAGGTCCCTTTAAGTTTGCTTTTGTGACAGCACTACAAGCCTGTGACACATCAGTGAGCTGTGTTCATTGGCTTGTTTATTTCAAAATGAATAAAATTGCAGGATACCATTTGCACTGTCACAGTCATGTACACAGAACGAATTGTTTGTGGAGGCAGCCGCAATCAACGCACTGTGCAAGTGAAATTATCTCCTTGGTAAGCTGCTCGTTTTGGTGTGCTCTGTTACATTATGAACAGATACCAACCCGCCCAAGTTGCCAATTTTACTGGTAGGCTTGGATCTGCCGGAGAGGATTCATCGTGCTTGGTGTCGTTCAGGGGACATATTTTGCCGCGAAAACTTTTCGACATATCGCCAAATTATCGCTTTTGATGCACCCAGATTGGCTGGTGATGAAAACCAGAAAAATTGGCGGTGCCATGCTGCATTTCTGGCGATGTGTATTTTACGTTGCAGTGCTCTGCGGTGCACTTGATAAGCCCAGAAGAAACACACGCATTGTTTGTCAGTTGGAGGTGAAGTGTAGCATTAGAGTGGCATGGATGGTAGTTTCTTGTATTGTTCCTAGCAGATGTGCGCAGCATTTGAGCTGAATCATATTAGTGTGCAGCTTTGAATTCGACAGAATTGTTTCACGCTGGCATGCATTCCTTAAACATTATGCTGCACTTAAACAAGGCTCCGTTGAAAGCACTTTTAAGACATTTTATATTGAAGTTGCGAAATCGAAGCCTAGCCTCTGCTTAGAAGCCAGCACTCTCAAAAATATCTCATCCAGCTGCTCTGCACTTTTGCAGTGCATTAGGATGAATAAGTACACATATAAATTCAGCACGTACGGAGGCTAAAGGCGTGAAGACAACAAAGATGCACAATCATTGGACACACAGGGTGCTGACTGTGCTGTGCGACGTTCGAAAACGCAAATAGCCAGTGCAACTTATGATGTTGTTGGGAAGTGCTTTGTTATTGAACATGTCAGACACTACATAGCTGAAATCGATGCTGTTGCTGAAACTAATCGTGTCAGTATACGGCCCGACAAATGAGGAGGTTGGGCAGTGGCCTTTCCGATGTCGTAATAATAATAATAATAATAATAATAATAATAATAATAATAATAATACTAATAATAATAACAATAATAATACCTGGGGTTTTACGTCCCGGCCTTTCAGATGTACCATTTCGGCAGCATACTTTATTTTCTTAGGCTCTATGGCATTCCAGCGAGAACAAAATAGCACAGTGCTCATCATGCAATACAACCACACTGAACATAGCTGGCTTCGGTATCTTGAATTATAGGCGACTGAAAGTTGCTTAAGATGGCACAGATCGTCCACAACTGATTAGCCATTGGTACCAATGAAATTGGAATGGGACGGTCAAATATGTGGAAGCACTTGATTCTTTGAATTCTTCTTTCAACGTGGATGCGGAGGGCAGCGATCTCCTTGGTCTCTTGGGTCTCCTCAACAGTAAATCTGTCACGTCGGAGGAAGGGTGGAATGTTCAGGTCTACACCAATCTCCTCCACAAGGTCATCAACTTGGAACCCCTTGTCTGCCATGCCAGTCTCCACTGTCAAAATCTAGATCCAAAAACCCACTCCTTCTCATGCATTCTCGTCTGAGGTGCTCCCGGTGAAAAGCTCGGACACGAATGTGACAACCCTTCTGGTGACACACCAACCAGTCCTTTATGTGTGTGTGTAGACTTGTAACGAGAGTGGAGGCCAGACTGAGTCACAAAGGACGACGGCACTTCACACAGTACTTCTGTTGCATCGAGCAGCACGCAAGTCGATTGGTACTTTTCCACAAATGCCAGAGGCATTGCCTCATCAATAGCTTGCCGGGACAGCCATATTGTCAATTCCGTAAACCGTAGGTACATGAAATCTACCGAGATGGAAAATATTTTCGACACTGTGCTAAAAGAAACAGAAAACAAATGTCCAAGGTGCTGGTGAAACACTCCAAGACGAAGTTTTATGAGGACCATGAGCAGTTTGTTTGGTACACTCACTTTCTGTGGCCGGCCCCTGTAATCTTCATTCTTATGGATTCTGGTCTTGTGATGTCGCATTACAAAGCATCCATTTTAACCAGGGTCCAGATAGTCCAATAGGTCCACAAAGGTTCCGAAGTCTGGCAGTCCTGTATAAAACTGAATGTCTTCATCACATTCTTCAAATTTTTCAATGCCAAAAGGTGCATGCTGCGTCTTTAATTTGTTCATACAGTGCTGGGAAGTAACCAACTCACTTCGAAGTACATCCAGTTCCTTACTATGTGCCTTCAGCTTATTCTTTGCAGTTTCTAGCTCTGGGCGACTACTAGCAAGTTCAGCACGAGCCTTGCTTAGTTGCACCGCCTGATCAGCTAATTCTGTCTGCTGTTTAGACGCTTGGTCTCTAGCTGTGGCAAGCTGTGCCTCCTGCGCAGCAGTTGCTTTCATGAGCTCGCTGTGGCTGGTAGAAGCATGTTCCTCAAGCACATTCTTGTCTGTTACAATCTCCTGTAGTGGCGCTTCGTTCTCATCAGATGCACTCGCCAATTCCATTGGAATGTCAGCTGGTGGGTGGAGCACGGTGCACTTCTTCTTGGAAGCAGGAATAGCTGAGTGCATTCGCTGTCGAGGAGGTTTTCTTGTAGCTTGGTTTTCCGAAATGGAAAAATGGATGGTACAGCTGACTCTTCGAGGAAGCGATGACCACTAGCAACATTCCTCCAGTAATCTACCTCCAGGAAATGCAATGAGCATACTTTGGTTGCCTTAGATATTTTAAACAGCGGCCCTTCGTCCCTCTTTATGGCAGCGATCCATTTTCTCTTCAATCCCTCGTCGTTGGGAAACCTGTGGCATGACACCTGAAAATAAAGAGTTGTTATGATCTGTCTGTCTCAATTTATGCACGGCAAAGCGCCCGACACACAAATCTTCTGCATAAGAATGCTGACCCGTGGCACGTCCGAGTAATCTTAACATAATGCAGCGGTAATGCGTGCTCGGCCGAAGAACCAAATACTTGAACTGCGCACGGCAGCGGCTCGCATGCGAAACTCTTTCAGGAAAAGTGTTTCCTGCATGTCCTACGCTTGCCTGCAGAAAGAAGCTAAATTGTGAATTCGCGGTGACACAAAATAAACGAGCGACGCGAAGCAAAAGCGCATGCTACTGGAGGACATCGTGCAAGTTTTGCCGATCGGCGTTGAATACGACGCTGGTTTAGTCCCGCTGAGAGTCTGCCAGGCAAATAACAACGGAGTGCACGAGGAATTAAAAGACCGCGGACCACTACAGTTCACAGCCAATACTGGAAACCTATGCAGAAACCGCACGTGAAGTCTGGGACACGGATGGCCCCATGCATGTGCACTGTATACGTACCTTTCGTCCGGACTTGTCAACGTATCCGTATTGCTTGCACACGGGGACACAGCAGTGCGTTGGCATGTTCGCTCTCGCCGTGAAAGCGCTTGAATTCTTAATTCAAGCTCCAGCCAGAATGCCGAAAGGTCGTATGCCGCGCAGCCAGGACATTGGTTTCATAGGCCAGGAGCGGTGTGTTTTGCTTCACCATTGCGCGCCCTCCGTCACTGCCTCAATGTTGCCATAGAAGCACACACTGTTGCTAGGCTTTCTGCAAGGGGTCTATAAGGTGCTACTTATTTTCCAACTACCGACCTTCGGCCCGGCTACTGGCAGATAGCTGTCGATGAGATGGACCGCGAGAAGACCGCATTCCTCACCCCTGATGGTCTTTATTAGTCCAAGGTGATACTCTTCGGTCTCTGCAATTCGCAGGCCACTTTTGGAAGAATGATGGGCGTATTGCTTCAAGGGTTTAAATGGTCCACCTGCTTTTGTTACCTCGACGACGTTATTGTTTTTTTCGCCCACGTTCGACTCGCATCTTGATCGTTTTTCGGCAGTTCTTGACGTTTTGCGTAGTGCCGGACTTCAGTTGAACTCCTCCAAGTGCCACTTCGCTCGACGTCAAATCACCGTGCTTGGTCACATCGTCGATGCCAAAGGCGTGCGCCCAGACGCAGAAAATATTCGCGCCGTTACAAACTTTCCCTATCCGAAGTCCACAAAGGATGTTCGCAGTTTTGTGGGGCGGTGCTCATATTTCAGACGCTTTGTTAAGGACTTAGTGACCATTGCACGCCCCCCTCAGATACCTCTTCAAGAAACACGCCCCTATTTACCGGGGCCCTCACCAAGCGTCATCTTTTTCTCAACTTACGGCCCTGCTTAAAACGCCACCAATCTTGGCCCACTTCGATCCATCAGCTTCAACCGAGGTTCGCATGGACGCCAGTGGACACGGCATAGGGGTAATGCTATTGCAGCACTAACGTGGATACGACAATTTTATAGCCTACGCAAGCCGACTGCTATCTCCCGCCGAGAGCAACTATTCAATCAGGGAACGCGAGTGCCTCGCTCGCTGGGCCCTACGCCTTCAAGAATACACGTTTTCTGTAATGTATAAAACAGGGCGATTGCATCAAGATGCGGATAGTTTATCCCGCTACCCTGTGGAAGAAGTACCAGATACTGACACCATCACGTACGTTTTTTCTGTGTCGCAGATACTCAACATTGGCGAACAGCAACGTCGGTATACTTCTTTACGAGCCATCATTGACAAACTGGAATCAACGCCTGGCGACGCATCTCTACGAATGTTTCCGGTCGAAGACGGGATCCTATACCGCCGTAACCTCGATCCTTCCGGCTCTGATTTACTCCCCCGTCATCCCAGCGCACCTGCGTTGACTGTCCTCCACCAACTTCATGACACTCCCATAGCGGGCCATCTGGGCGTTTCCCGCACGTACGACCGTGTACGACATTGTTTTTTTTGGCCTGGACTTGCCCGTTTCGTTCGAAGCTATGTCACCGCTTGCGAGCCCTGCCAGCGCCGTAAAAAGCCCTCTGCCCTTCAAGCTGGATACCTTCAGCCGATCGACGTCCCCGCTGAACCTTTTTTTCGAGTTGATCTCGACCTGCTTGGCCCTTTCCCACTGTACTCCGGAAATAAACGGATTGCTGTCGCCACAGGCTACTCGATGCTGTACGCAATTACACGAGCACTTCCCACGAGTAGCGCTACCGACGTTGCGGACTTTCTGTTGTACGACATAATTTTAATGCACGGAGCTCTACGCCAACTTCTCATTGACCGTGGCCGCACCTTCCTCTGAGCTGTCGTTGAAGTAATCCTGCGGTCTTGCAATAACAAGCACAAGTTTGCAACTTCGTACCATCCCGAGATGAATCGCCTCACGGAACGCCTCAACAGGACCATAACCGATATGCTCGCCAAATACGCTGCAGCTGATCACCACGACTGGGGCATTCATTTACTATATGTGGCGTTCGCCTATAATTCCTCGCGTCACGGCACTGCCGGCTATTCGCCATTCTATCTCCAATACGGCCCCGACCCCACGCTACCTTTGGACACTTTGCTGCCCGCGGCCACTGAATATGCCGGGGAAGCCATCGCTCGCGCGGACCACGCGCGCCAACTCGCCCGTAACCGTCTACAGGCTTCACAGGAGCACCAACGACAGCTTTACGATTGTCATCATAGAGACGTGCAGTTCTTGCCGGGTCCTCTTGTGCTTCTCTGGTCACTCACGTTACTGACGGTCATTGACGTTACTTATGGGATCGTCCCAACCGATCCAACAACGTCATCGTACGCTTCGAGCGACACCGTTCGCGTGGCTCGACTGCCCTATGATCCTCCTTCGACCTTATCTGCGCAGCTTAAGCACCGAGACGGTGCTTCTCCCACCGGAGGTAATGATACAGACGAGCTGCCACAACGTGGCTGCATGAAAGAGAAGGAAGACGACGTTGCTTTTGGTTGTGGCTGGACTGGCGCCATATTGTTCACCTTGCGCTGTCCACATCTTGTCCACCTTGTGGCGACGTCCGCGTTCATGCGCTCATCTCCCATGCTTTTACTTCGCTCCGAGGGGGGTAGACGCCCAGTGGGGGAGAATTGTACGTCTTGGGCTTTCGCCGGAACGATTGCGTTGTAGTTAACGAGCGCACGAAGCTCGCTTCGCTCGCTGCAGTCCCCCCGTTTGCGAAAAGAGCACGCTTTTTTTTCACACACAGCGAAGTAACAACTGTGACACTTGTTAGTTCGCGCTTGTGTGTACCTGTGAATACGTTTCGTGCGTCGTTTTTGCTTGAGCAGCGCGTTAAGTGTCGAGCTGTGAACGTTGTTAGTTGTCTCTCGTCCTGTGCGTGTTGTTTTCGTGCGTCATGTGTGCGTGAGCAGCGCGCTGCACGTTTCGATCTGCTTGCCATTCGTCGCTTGACATTCCATTTTGTTGCTATCGCATTCATTCCTTCGCCTTGTGGCGAAACTGAGACTTTTTATATCTACCTAGGAACGGCGAGAATATACAATGCTAATTTAAATGTGAGAGCGTTAAGAAAAACTGACATCGGTAGGGTTGACCCGACAATTGCAAAGAATAAATGACAGGGTCCCAGCAGAAATCGAACCCAAGCATTATGTGTGACAATCAAGTATTCTAGCACAGATTTTTGGGTGTAGCGCTACGTATGAAAATGGTAGGAAAAGAAGGTGACAGGAAATACGATGCAAAAGGGTTGAAATCTGGGCCAGTTGGTTCATGATCCACACGGCAAAGAAGATGACTGGAAAGACGCGCCTCTTTCCTGTCATCTTCTTTTCCTACCATTTTCGTACGTGGCGCTACACCCAAAATCCTGCAATAAAATACCAAGTAGCCTGCATTGACACCCTTGTTCTAGCACAGAGCCATGGCAGTTCTCCAAACTGCTTCTGAAAAATACCCCACGGTTCGTGAAAACTCAACTGTGGTTCCAGTTCTGGCTATCTAATTTTATAAACATTGTACATATACTCCTCTGATACAGCCGTCACGTCGGGTTAACAGCAATTGTAGTTACGCGCCATCCATTGAAGTTGCTATTATGTAGGACTGTCAAGCGCTACCATCCTCCCGAGCACTAGCGCTACATATCAGCTTACTGCTTCTGGTGTTGCTAATACCCATCTTGCTGTTGGCATCGTTACGCAACTGTAAACAACTGGTTAATAAAAAAAACACACATGCGACTTTTCAACATGTCTGTACGTACGTTTATATAAATCTTCAGCGCGTTTTCGTAACGTATCGCTCAATATTAAATTAAAACAAAGTCGCGTTCCCTCCGCATGCTTTGCATCCATTCGATTCCCAAGGTACGTGGGATCGGCGGAATTTTTCGTCAATGAGGAATAATTAATTAGTGAAAACCTTACCTGTAACTCGACAAGTACTCACGTAATTATGAAAATGTTAAGGGGCCTACGTAGACATGTTCAAATCACATCTAAGGACGCTATTTTCAACAACGTACTAATGGCGAGTAAATTTTTTCTGGTTGATAAAAAAGCAGGAAAATATGAAAAATGACCGAAAAAATTAAGGCAGCTTTGCACTAACGGTGCCAAGCCTGAACGAAGTCAGGAGATAGGTGGACTTCTTTGTCTCCCTTTAGTTTCTTTTTTTTCCCTCTGTTTATTTCTTTTTCATCATTCGTGTTTTTTCTATGTATGAGTCTGTTTATTTATATTTCTTTCTATCTCCCTAAGTATTTCATTGTCTTTCTTACTTTCTCTAACTATTTATTACTTGACCTTCTTTCTCTCTATATATATAAGTTGCTTCCTTCGTGTTTTATCGCTTTCTCTCTCTCTCTCTTACTTTCTATTTCTTTCTCCCCTTTCTCTCTATTTAAGTATTTTTTTATGGTATGCTTCTTCTTTCATTCTCTCTCTTTCTTTCTTCCATTTCTTCCTCTCTATTCCTCTTGTTTTCTTGCTGCCGTCGTGGTGCTCTTTGTGTTTTCTCACTTGTGTCTTTGTCTACTTGCGCAGTTCAAGAACTTTTAGCACAGCAACAAATTTGCTTTTTTTAGATCGTTAGAACTTTTACTCCGTGAGCATGAACTCCGCATTTTTTGTGGTGTCCGCTTGTCCCTGTTTTGTAGTCTCTCGTAGTTGCTTTTTGGTACACCACACCTAGAAACAATTCATGCTCCAACTAACCCAGCAACGCAGTTTATTGGCTAGCGTATTCGAACGTATATAATCGTGTCCCTCACCTTTATAGACACGGTACGCTTTTCCTGCGCCCAGAACACGTGTCTCCCTTCTTCATTGGGTCGTACGTCTCAAAGGAAAAAGAAAGAAGCTGCTAGTGGATGCTGAGGACAAAATACCTACATGTAGAATGACTTGTGAATATGTTTGTGTATAATGGGCAGACGCTATAGTAAACGCAGTTTTCTCAGAGAAGCAACTTAACACAGTTGATCACATTATTCAACTGAAGTTTAAAATGAACACACAAGCACGATAGTTAATCTGCATACTCACTACACACAGTTACGATTCTTTCGCGCCACTACTTATTATACGGTGAAGGGTTGTACTTAGACAGTGTGTAACACCCTAGAAGACATTACGCGAGTGTGCTGGATTAATATTGTCACGTGGTCGTGACGTCGACGAAGGCAGCAGGCGACGTGTCCGAACTGAAACTGTTTATTAGGCCGAACTTGCGGCCGGCAAACGGAGAGTAAGATTACAGCAATAAAAGCTGGCACTGATAGCGGCGAACAGAGCGTCGGCCGTCGATTAACTGAATATCGTTGGAGCACGCCGGCTTTTATGCATCACGCGTCGAACATTCTAGCCTTATCACTGGTCATCGCGCACGCTCTGGAATAATCGCGAGTGGTCGCGTCTTGCGCGCAATATTAACAAAACGATCTACAATAATCGCGAAGGTTGTAGAACAATAAGGCAGGGTTTGAGTTGAGCTTTGCTGACGGTCTTTGTGGGCGAAAACCGAATACAACAAAAGTGAAAATAAGAATAGCGCGTGGCAATGCCCCCCTCTGAAAAGGCATCGTCCCGATGCTTAAAACAGAACACGGGGGAAAATGCATGCAACAATAAATCACAACAATAAACAAAGAAAGTACAATAATTAAGCAATAAGTGCAATCCTCAGGTTTGCTAACGCGCGTAATACGGCTTGAGGCGCACGACATGGACGACTTCAGGTCGCGCACGGCGCCGTTGAGAGGTCGTTATGCCGTCCGGCACGACCTCGTAGTCCAGAGCACCGAGACGTCGAAGCACCTTGTACGGCCCGAAGTATCGCCGAAGAAGTTTTTCACTAAGTGCACGTCGGCGTATCGGCGTCCACACCCAAACGCGGTCGCCGGGCTGGTATTCCACGAAGCGTCGTCGAAGATTGTAGCGGCGGCTCTCATTCGTCTGCTGATTCTTGATCCGCAGGCGGGCGAGCTGTCGTGCTTCTTCGGCGCGCTGTAAGTAGGCGGTCACGTCGATGTTTTCTTCGTCCGTCACGTTTGGTAACATGGCGTCGAGTGTCGTTGCCGGGCTCCGTCCGTAGACCAACTTGTATGGCGTCATCTGCGTCGTTTCTTGCACGGCCGTGTTGTATGCGAAGGTCACGTACGGAAGGATGGTGTCCCACGTCTTGTGTTCGACGTCGACGTACATGGCCAGCATGTCGGCGATGGTCTTATTTAGACGCTCGGTCAGGCCGTTGGTCTGTGGGTGGTACGCGGTGGTCCGGCGGTGGCTTGTGTGGCTGTATGCCAGGATCGCCTGGGTTAGGTCAGCCGTAAACGCCGTACCTCTGTCGGTGATGAGAACCTCTGGGGCGCCGTGTCGAAGGACGATGTTCTCAACGAAGAACTTGGCTACCTCGGCGGCACTGCCTTTGGGCAGGGCTTTTGTTTCGGCGTAGCGGGTGAGGTAGTCGGTGGCTACGACGATCCATTTATTTCCGCAAGTCGACGTTGGGAACAGCCCCAGGAGGTCCATCCCGATCTGATGGAACGGTCGCCAAGGAGGCTCGATCGGCTGAAGGAAGCCTGCTGGTCTTGTTGGCGGTGTCTTTCGTCGCTGACAGTCTCTGCACGTCCTTACGTAGCGAGCGACGTCGGCGGCAAGGCGTGGCCAGTAGTACTTTTCCTGTACTCTGGTGAGCGTGCGGGAAAGTCCGAGGTGTCCAGCCGTCGGATCATCGTGTAGAGCCTGAAGGATTTCTGGTCGAATTGCTGAAGGCACTGCGAGGAAGTAGTTTGCTCGAAGTGGCGAGAAATTCTTCTTTCGCACGCCGTTTCGCAAGAAAAACGACGCGAGTCCTCGCTTGAATGTCTTTGGAGCAATGGCGGTCTTGCCTTCGAGGTACTCCACAAGGCCTCTGAGTTCCAGGTCGGCTCGCTGTCGTTCGGCGAAATCATCGGAACTTATGGATCCCAAGAAGAAGTCATCCTACTGGTCATCCTGCGGCGGCGGGTCGACGGGGGCGCGAGACAAGCATTCGGCGTCAGAGTGTTTTCGTCCAGACTTGTAAACGACGGTAACGTCGAATTCTTGGAGTCTCAGACTCCATCTTGCGAGACGACCTGAAGGGTCCTTCAGGTTAGCTAGCCAACACAAGGCGTGGTGGTCGCTCACAACTTTCAAGGGCCTTCCGTAGAGGTAGGGGCGAAACTTTGACGTTGCCCAGATGATGGCAAGGCACTCCTTTTCTGTTGTCGAATAGTTGGCTTCTGCCTTGGATAGCGACCGGCTAGCATAACTGATAACCCTTTCCACGCCGGCAGTTCTCTGGACAAGAACGGCGCCGAGTCCTACGCTGCTTGCGTCGTTGTGTATTTCCGTGTCGGCGTGTTCGTCGAAATGCGCAAGTATTGGAGGCGTCTGCAGGCGTCGTTTCAATTCTTGAAATGCTTCAACTTGCGCCGCTCCCCACTTGAATTCCACGTCGTTTTTCGTGAGCTGAGTCAGTGGCTCGGCGATGCGCGAAAATTCCTTGACGAAGCGTCGATAATAGGCGCACAAGCCGAGAAATCGGCGTACGGCTTTCTTGTCGGTGGGCGGCGGGAAGGCAGCGATGGCAGCTGTTTTCCGTGGGTCGGGGCGAACTCCGGACTTGCTGATGACGTGACCCAAGAACAGAAGTTCCTCGTATGCGAAGCGGCACTTTTCTGGCTTCAGGGTGAGTCCGGAGGCCTTGATTGCTTGAAGTACAGCCTGAAGGCGCCGGAGATGTTCGTCGAAGTTTGATGAAAACACAACGACGTCGTCCAAGTACACAAGGCAGGTCTGCCACTTCAAGCCGACCAGTACAGTGTCCATAACACGTTGGAACGTCGCAGGTGCCGAGCAAAGACCGAAGGGCATGACCTTGAACTCGAAGAGGCCGTCTGGTGTGATAAAGGCAGTCTTCTTTCGGTCTCTCTCGTCGACCTCGATTTGCCAATAGCCGGTCTTGAGGTCCATCGACGAAAAGTACTGCGCGCTGTGGAGTCGATCTAGGGCGTCGTCTATACGTGGGAGAGGATAAACGTCCTTCTTCTTGATCTTGTTCAGGCGGCAATAATCGACGCAGAAACGCAGGGTTCCGTCCTTCTGCTTCACTAACACCACGGGTGACGCCCAAGGACTCTTGGAAGGCTGGATGATGTCGTCGCGTAGCATTTCGTCGACTTGTTGCTTTACGGCCTCGCGTTCTCGCGTTGAAACTCGGTACGGGCTCTGGCGGAGTGGTCTCGCATTTTCCTCTGTTATGATGCGGTGTTTCGCGATTTGGGTCTGTCGAATTCTTCACGACGACGAGAAGCAGTCCTTGAATTGCAAGAGCAGACTTTTGAGCTGGTCTTGCTTGTGCTTCGGGAGGCTCGGGTTGACGTTGAAATCTGTGTGTGGATTCCGATTCGTCGAAGCAGGTTCGGTAGCATCGGATAGGGCGAAAGCATTGCTGGTGTCCACGAACTTATCGATGTAGGCGATCGTCGTACCAATGTTAAGGTGCCTATATTCGTGGCTGAAGTTTGTCAGTAGTACCTTTGCTTTGCCATCACGCAACTCGGCGATGCCTCTTGCGACGCAAATCTGGCGGTTCAGGAACAGGTGCTGATCACCCTCGATGACGCCTTCGAAGTCTGCGGGTTCTTCGGTGCTGACGGGAATAATGACGCTGGAGAAAGGCGGAACGGTGACCTTCTCTTCTATCAGATTTAAAGCATGCGTCGCTGGCGTCGTGTGGTGTGGCAGTGCGTTTTCTGAGGTTAGGGTTATTGATTCAGACCTCAGGTCGATCACGGCGCCATGTTGACTTAGGAAGTCCATCCCAAGTATCACATCCCTGGAGCAATCTTGCAGGATTACAAAGCTCGCAGGGTAAGTCCGATTATTGATAGTGACTCTTGCTGTACAGACTCCGATTGGCGTTATCAGGTGACCTCCAGCTGTCCGGATTTGGGGTCCACTCCAAGCGGTCTTTACTTTCTTCAGCTTGGCGGCGAATGTCCTACTCACGACGGAATAGTCGGCACCAGTGTCGACGAGAGCGGTGACGTTGTGACCGTCGATGAGAACGTCGAGGTTGCTAGTCCGTCGCCTTGCGTTGCGGTTAGCTCGCGGCGTCGGATCACGGCTGCGTCGATTTGTTGCGCTGCTTCCATCATGTTGCGTCGTCAGGTCTAGCTCGGTCCGCGAGGTTTCGTCGGCAGGGCTCTGTCTGCTTCGCGTCGTGTTCAGCAGGTTTCGTCGCGTCGTCGGCGTCGGCGGAGGATCTTCGGTAGTTCGACGTACAGCAACCGCACCTCCATCGGTTGCTGCCCTTAGTTTTCCGGGTAAGGGCTCGGAGATCGGCCTCGAGCCGGACTGGTGTACTGCCTGCGATGAGGTGAGGTGTAGCGGCTTGCCAAGGCGAACGGGAAGGTCGTCGGGGTGTCCACTGCGCTCCCGTGAGGTAGTCGGCGATGTCACGAGGTCGCTCGCCGGGCTGCGGACGCGGCGCGTTTACGGCGAAACCCCGCAGTCCCATCTCCCGGTACTGGCAGCGGCGGTACGTGTGCCCGGCTTCACCGCAGTGGTAGCATAGCGGGCGGTGGTCAGGGGCGCGCCAAACGTCGGTCTTCCTCGGAGGGTAGCGCTGGCTGGCAGGCGGGCGGTATGGCGGCGGTGGTGGTGGGGGCGGTGTCTGGCGGCGGTACTGTGGCGGCGCGGTGTCTTGACGTGGGCGTGGAGCGGGAGCGTAGCGTCGGGCTGCAGCAGCGTATCTCATGGCTTGCGGCTGAGGCTGTTGCGGTTCAGTGGCACCCAACGACTGCTGGACTTCCTCTCGAACAATATCTGCGATCGAGGAAACTTGCGGCTGGGATGACGGGAACATGCGGCGAAGCTCCTCGCGCACTACGGCCCTTATGGTCTCGCGCAGGTCGTCTGAGCAGAGGGATTGAATGTCGGCGTACGCTGGCGTCGAGCGGCGATTGAATTGTCGGGTGCGCATCTCCAGCGTCTTTTCAATCGTCGTCGCTTCGGAGATGAATGCCTGTACAGTGCTCGGCGGGTTCCGCATCAGACCCGCGAACAGCTCCTGCTTTACTCCTCGCATGAGGAAGCGAACTTTCTTGTCTTCCGGCATTTCGGGGTCGGTGTGGCGGAAGAGTCTGGTCATATCTTCTGTGAAGAGCACCATGTTTTCGTTTGGGAGCTGCGAGCGGGTTTCAAGCAGCGCTTCGGCGCTCTCCTTGCGGATGACGCTCGTGAAAGTAGCAAGGAACCTGGTGCGAAATGTGTCCCACGTTGTCAGGGTTCGCTCTTGGTTCTCGAACCAGGTACGAGCGGCGTCTTGCAAGGCGAAGTACACATGTCTAAGCTTGTCTTCGCTGGTCCAGGCATTGAAAGCGGCGACTCGGTCGTATGCCTCGAGTCAGCTTTCCCGGGTCTTCAAGTGCTGAACCGCGGAAGGTCGGTGGTTCCTTGGGTTGCCGCAGCAGGATGGGCGCAGACGGCACAGGGGCTGTCATCGTCGCTGCGGTCGAGGTCAGGGTCTTGATCTGCCGGGTCTTTTCAGGTAGAAGTCCGTACTCTGGCGGTAGACCTAGTTGCCTGCGGCTAGTTCGCTGCTCGGGGTTGTTGTCGACGTCTTCTTCACGACTGGCGCTGGGGTCACGGCTTAACGGGGGCGTCCGGTACATGAAAGAAGCCGCACCTCCACCAGATGTCACGTGGTCGTGACGTCGACGAAGGCAGCAGGCGACGTGTCCGAAATGAAACTGTTTATTAGGCCGAACTTGTGGCCTGTAAACGGAGAGTAAGATTACAGCAATACAAGCTGGCACTGATAGCGGCGAACAGAGCGTCGGCCGTCGATTAACTGAACATCGTTGGAGCGCGCCGGCTTTTATGCATCACGCGTCGAACATTCTAGCCTTATCACTGGTCATCGCGCACGCTCTGGAATAATCTCGAGTGGTCGCGTCTTGCGCGCAATCTTAACAAAACGATCTACAATAATCGCGAAAGTTTTAGAACAATAAGGCAGGGTTTGAGTTGAGCTTTGCTGACGGTCTTTGTGGGCGAAAACCGAATACAACAAAAGTGAAAATAAGAATAGCGCGTGGCAATATATTTAGTTTCATTTCGAAAAACAGAACTTTAATTTGCCCTAAAGCACACCACAAGTTTTTAAAGCATTCGCCCATGAAGGATTAATACTCTTTGTTTCCTTTGGTGCTGAGAGTATTAAGTAATGTCCACGACTAATTTGAACATATAGATAGTCTTTCTTTCGTTAGCATGATGGCTCTACCTACACAAGGTAACTTTTCTTTTCCAGCCGAAGACAAATGATCAGAATGTATCCTAAAGTCGATTTCCTTGTTCGACATGATATTAAGCTAGGTCCTTCAATTATTAATAATGTTTTGCCAGGACAAAAATATTTCGAAAGAAATAGACTTTCATCGAGTATTATTGTCTGCGCGAGTAGCATTCGGCTCGTGCATTGTAATGCGATCAGGCCGGGGTGTATGAAGGAGTTCAACATAATTGCAGTCTACGACGGCTGCATATTCTCTCAGTCATAATTAATTTCGTCTGATAAGTCTTCTCTTTCTCTTGTGTATTTTATTTGCAGAATAGACCTTTGAATACTGCCTCATTAAGACGAGCGTTATTATCAAGCTTCTCGCAATAGTTAATGACCCATATACTTGGAACCTAATTTGTTTTACCGTTAGGTTCCCACTCGTAACAGTTAATTAGGCTCTGTAATCATTATTATAATACATCAGAATGAAAACATTTAGAAAGAAATTGGCTGTTTTCAGCTAGTATGTTTAATGAGAATAGCATTTGGCTTGCATATTGACATTACATCCCTGCACGCTTGTATGGATATATTAATTATTAGAGCATTAGACGACACACAAGAACTGTGAACCACAGAAAGCAATTTTCAATAAAAATCTCTTAGTTAGCCCAGGAATTGGCTGACTTTCTAGTCCTATCGTTAGAGGATGACCATTGTATATATCATGTCAGGTACAAACGTATTTTACGTACAATCACAAACACATACGCACCCATATATATATATATATATATATATATATTGTGATGACGAAGAGCGGCAACGGGCTCGGGCGCTGGCTGGAGGAAGAGAAAAAAGACGAAGTGGAGAATAGAACAGCCGGCCTAGCGAACGGGTGTTGTGTCTATTTGTCACGTTACAATGGCGCAGTCGCGAAACTGCTAGACGCCGCCTTCCTGCAGTCTCGCCACAGGAAACCGCGACCACGCGACGCGGATGCTTTTCGTGCGGGCGCTACGGGCATGGCTACAAGGACTGCCCACAAGCGCCGCGTCAAGCCATTCAGTTCCAGACGCGACCACTTCCAACAGTTCGGGTCCGCGTTGAGGGCATCGGGGAACTCACGGTGCTAGTGGATACTGGAGCCCAGCGAACAGCACTGCTTCGACGGCACGCCCCAGTCACCCTCCAGCCTTGGACCGAGCCGCCTCTACGCGGCCTCGGGGGCAGCGTGTTCCCTGTGGGACGCTGTGGACCTGCAGCTACACACCGAGGCCGGGAGCAAGTTACTTGCCGCGGTTCCCGTCTTCGCGGATTTACCTGCCGACCTGGTTCTCGGAGCGGACTACATCCTCTCTGGTCAAGTGCAACTTACCATAGATGGCGATGGCGTCAACCTCCGCAGCTTGACCCCGAGTGGTTCTTCGGACCAAAGCTCCCAAGGTGAGCCAGCAACGCTGCACACAATTTCAGCCGTACTCGAAAGGCACAAAGCACCCTTTGCCGATAGTCCGGCGCAGCTTCCCGGCACTAGCATACTTAAACATCATATACCAACTGACAATCATCCGCCGGTGTCGGTGCCGTTACGGCGATATGCGGAAAGAGAGCGGGCCGTGATAGCCGAACAAGTAGAAGAAATGCTAGCCGCTAAGGTAATCCGTCCATCTTGTAGTCCATGGGCTGCACCTGTCGTTTTAGTCCGCAAAAAGAATGGCAGTCTGCGATTTTGTGTGGACTACAGGGAGCTGAATAAACACACCATACCGGACTCATACCCGCTACCGCGTATTGACGACGCTATTGACACCATACGAAATTCCAGATTCTTTTCATCTCTCGATTTGAAAGCGGGGTATTGGCAAATCAACGTCGCCGAAGAGGATAAGTGCAAGACGGCTTTCCGTACGCCTTCTGGCTTGTACGAGTTCAACCGTATGCCTTTCGGACTGCGCACGGCCCCAAGTACATTCCAGCGGGCCATGAATACAGTACTGGGTTCGCTGAAAGACCGCGCCTGCGTTGTGTACCTCGACGACATCCTTGTTATTGGGGTAACAGAAGAAGAACACCTGCAAAATCTCGACAAAGTTCTGGAGTGGTTGCATGACGCCGGATTCCGTCTTAACCGAGAAAAATGTCAGTTTGGCTTGACGACAATATCCTATCTCGGTTATACCATATCCCAGGATGGCGTGCAGCCCCTTCCTGAAAGAATTCAAGCTGTGACCAACTACCCCGTGCCAACGTGCATTAAACAGCTGCAGGTATTCCTCGGAATCGCGTCATACTTGCGAAAGTTTGTCCCCAACTTTGCGTCAACAGCTGCCCCGCTCACGGACCTGTTAAGGAAGGGGACCCAATTTCAATGGGGCCCATCGCAGGACGACGCCTTCCGGACCCTTAAACATCAGCTGACACATAGCCCTGTTCTGTGCCACTTCAATGAAGAATGGACGACAGAGGTGCACACCGATGCAAGTCAAGTTGGTATAGGGGCTGTTCTGATCCAGCGTGACCCGCACGGACATGAGCACGTCGTCGCCTACGCCAGCCGCAAACTGTCTGACGCGGAGCGCCATTACCACTCCAAAGAACTAGAGTGCCTGGCTGTCGTCTGGAGCGTTGACGAGAAGTTCCGTCACTACCTGTTCGGCCGACAATTCACTGCCGTAACGGATAACTCAGCCGTGGCGTGGATGTTCGCTAAACAGCACCTCAAACACAAGTTTGCACGGTGGATATTTCGGCTGCAGGATTACACTTACAACATCCGTCACCGCGCAGGAATTCAAAACCAGGTGGCGGATGCCTTATCGCGAAACCCAACAGAGGAACGCCCCCCTGCAAATTCGCGAAGACTGGGTAATGTTCTCCCAGCAAGAAGTTTCGACTGCGCAACGCGTCGACAAAGATTTAGCCGCCCTTATGAAGTCCATATCCGACACCGGACTCAACGCCAAATTTGCTTTACGCGAAGACACGCTGTATCGTCGTCGTTGGGTCGACAAGCAAGACGAACGCCACCTTCTGGTCATTCCTACCTCCTTACGTTCTAGTGTTCTGCGTGCCATCCACGACACACCCGAAGGAGGGCACATCGGCTACCGAGCAACTTTGCACAAAGCGCAAGAGCGCTTTTGGTGGCCGCGAATGGACAGGAATGTGCGTTCGTATGTCGCAACCTGTAACGTGTGCCAACAACACAAACGGCGTCCGGGCTGTCAACCTGGATTACTTACACCTGTTACGCCTCCGGAGACAATCTTTCACACTGTGGGAATCGACCACATCGGGCCTTTCCCAACATCGGCAGCGGGTAACAGGTATATTATAGTAGCCGTGGACTACTTGTCAAGATATATAGAGGTCGCTGCCGTACCTTCCCTTGCCGCCAGCTGCGTCATAAACTTTCTACGTGACCGCTTCGAATGGAGACACGGCCTCCCTAAGAAACTCATCTCCGACAGGTCGACCACTTTCCGCAGCCGCGAGCTCCGTGCCTATCTTCGGCAAGCGGGAGTTGAGCATCATTTTGCGGCCGCCTACCATCCGCAAGCGAACGGCCTGACAGAGAGGTCGAACCAGACCCTACAAGCTCGACTCGCACCGTACTGCAAGAACAACAAGCCCGGCGAGGCCGACTGGGAAGAACATCTCAAAGCGGCTGCATATGCAGTTAACACGGCGTTGCAGAGTTCAGCCGGGACCTCCCCATACGAAATCGTCTACGGCCAACTACCAAAACTTGGCGCTACACTCCCCTTGGACACGCCTGTGCAAGCTGGACGTCCTGTTGCACGAGGGACACATTGCCTCAAAATACGAACCGAGGCGCGCAAGAAGATAGTGCATGCCCAGCAGGCGCAAAAGCGACACTACGACCGCCGCCACCGTCGGGCACCGCCATACCATATCGGCGATGATGTGTGGGTGCTGCGAGGTACACCGTCGCCTTCAAAAAAACTATGCGCGAAGTTCGAAGGGCCCTTTGTTATTACTGAGCAACTGGGCGAGAACACCTGGCGATTGAGGTCCGCGGATTCTGACTCGCGCGCAGACAAAAGGAGGCGAAACAACTTTGCGGTGCATGTGTCGCGCATGAAGAATTGTGTTCGTAGAGACATCTGAATTGCCGTTATCTGTTTTTCTTTCAGAGGTACTCTTTTCGCAGCGTGGCCGAGTGTGATGACGAAGAGCGGCAACGGGCTCGGGCGCTGGCTGGAGGAAGAGCAAAAAAGACGAAGTGGAGAATAGAACAGCCGGCCCAGCGAACGGGTGTTGTGTCTATTTGTCACGTTACAATATATATATATATATATATATATATATATATATATATATATATATATATATATATATATATATATATATATATATATATATAAGGTCAGCAGCGAAGTTATCCGTTGCTAAATTATCATGGGTGTGTCAGGACGTCGCCGAGCTTGCTTGTCCTCATGGGAAAAAGCCATCTGCGCCAGAAGGTTACGTCGGTTCACAGACTACTCTTTAAGCATCACAGATTGGGAACTATTCTGATGCGCCCATGTCGCGCGCTCAAATACCCAGTTTACACAAACATGTATTCATCTCGCAGTACTTGTCTTCAGGGTACACTAAACAGAAACAATGCTTCTGGTATTAGGAAATTACTCCTTCACAATTTCAAAATCGCCAAGCTCTCCACGAAACGATGCTTGGTTATCGAGAAAACGTGTGAAAGAAAGTCCATGTGGCGATGCCACCTTGAAATTGCCTCACCAATCACTGTGACGTCATACATCCACTGTGACGTCATACGGAGTCTACTAGGGTCAATGTACGCTGTGTTTTGAGGGGGGGCCATTGACTTGGCATACCAAGTTTCAGGAAATTTCGTTCAAGCAATAACACCACAATGTGAAAAATACACCATGAAACAGGCCCGTAGAATTGGTGTGGGGTGGGGGGGGGGGGGGGCGGGGGGGGCTAGGCCCTTTCGCCTACCTCTCAAATTTCTGATACAGGGTGTGTTTGACCAACCATTAATATTGTTTTACTGAAACTCGTTTTTCTTAAATAGTCAGGGCCTTCAGCCAAAGCGCCATCATTCCCCACCCTAGCCCGGAAAAAAATTGCTGGTTACGGGCCTGCTTTGGAGTCCGTGACATAACCCACCTCAATTTCGGCTCGAAAGTTAAAAACGAAAGTTTCATTTTGATTTCCACCGCTTTTAGTAAAACTATGGTGGTGAAATCAGCGTCCTTATAGTTCCTAAAGTTTTGTTTATCAATTTAAAACGGTTGATTGTTTCACTTTAGTGTATCTACCGAGCCAAAAAAACTGGCATAGACAGCTGCTCACAGACTTTTCGCACAGCATCCATTCTTACAGCAAGTGGAATGTACTATATAACCGTAACTGTTATAGTTACTGCGGCCTAAAACCACAACCTGATTATAAGATGAAGTAGTGGGGGGTGCTGGAAATTTCAACCACTTGGCTTTAATTAATGTGCCCTAAATCTAATGGAACCGTGTCAATGCCGCCATGCCCGAGTCCGACATGATTCAGCATATCCTAGAAGGAATTGATGATGGCGCGTTTCAGATGCTCATGGCTAGGAATGCTGGCACCGTTGCGGAAGTCGTCACATTATGTGAAAGCTTTGAAAAGCTGAAGCAGCAGCTCGCCCTGGCTCGGTCGTTCTCATCGCGCGCAGACACGCTATCGAGTCAGCGCGCCATTTGAACCGTTCGCGAGCGATCGCCGACGCTTCAGGAGATCAAGGACTTCCCTTGAAGGAACGAGATTGTGCGCCGATCTCGTTCTCGAAGGAACGAGATCGGCGCACGATCTCGTGCGCCGTCTTCGGCGCAGAGCTGCCTAAGTCTTCACACCCCACCTGCTAACGTGGTCGCCATATCTGTCAATGGAGTTTCTACATTTGCCCTTGTCCACACCGGCACAGTCCTTTGTGTTATAGCCGCCAAGCTCTGCCGTTCCCTACACTAGGTGACCACGCCACTCTCTGGACTACTGCTAAGCAATGCAAACGCGCAGCGCGTTACACCTCTCGCAGCATGTACTGCCCGCGTATTCATACTATGTATGTCGTAGAGTTTATCGTTCTTTCCGTGTGCTCGCATGAAATAATCCTCAGGTGGGACTTTCTATGACGTCATAATGCCCTCGTCACCTGCGCATGCGCTGAAGTTGATTTTTTTTTGTCGCCTTGCGAAGAACCATTGCACGAAGCTCTTGATCGGCCGCCTAAACCCGTCATGCGCGAGGACACTGACATACCGCACGCATCTGTCGCCGTTGTCCCCGTCTCCTGCGGTGGCCTCAACAATGCTACGGTCTTGTTCACACCTTTTGATATCTTCATGAGCCGAAGAGCCGTGCCACTGCCTTTTGCGACGCTTGACATCGTTACCGGCTGCAGAAAAATTGAAGGACGCTTTGTAAATTCCAGAGTTTGTTCGGCGAACGCCTGTGCCCATTGAGACGGGGTCGGTCTGAATGAAACGCGATGCGCGTGTCTCCCTTCTTGCATGATTAGACACGCTGGGCACAAACGACGCTACGCAAGCAAAGCACGAGCGCTGTAGAGTCCGACGCGAGCGGCGTCTGTTGGCGCGCCCCGACGGCCACCTGGCACCGACCGAGGGCACGGACGGATAGTTGGACGGACGGACGAATGGACGTGGCATGAATCTTTAAAGGCTTTATACGCTTTCAGCAGTGTTTACGTTGCTTGTCGGTGAATGTCTCGGTCGACTCGACTGAACTTGGTGCCCTTTCAGCGCTGGACGGCTCGTCGAGCTACACATTCACGAGTTCCATCGCTGATACCCTGAGTGCTGAAGAACGCGCCGAGTTTCTTCGACTTCTCCAACACTTCACGAATTCATTCAGTGTTTCTCTGCCGCAGTTGGGTCGCACGTCGGAAGTACACCACTACATTGACACCAGGTCTATTATATGCTACGCCGTGGCGGTATTCAACCATCCCACAGTCCTTGGGCGTCTCCTGTCGTTTTAGTTCGCAAGAAGGACGGGTCTATTCGCTTTTCCGCCTACTACCGTCGACGCCGAAAGACGCCTATTGCCGCGCATCGACGACGCCTTTGGCAGCCTTCAAGGAGCAATACTCTTCTCGTCCCTAGACTTACGTTCTGGCTACTGGAAGGTTCCGATGGCTGAAGCTGATCGCCAGAAAACAGCGTTTATTGCACCTGATGGACTGTACGAATTTAACGTAATGCCCTTGGGCTTTGCAACGCACCTGCCACGTTTGATCGACTCATGGACAACACATTGCGTGGCCTCAAGTGGTCTGTGTGTTTATGCCACCTCGACGATATTGTCGTTTTCTCTACCGATCTTCATACCAACCTACATCAGCTGCGACAGGTTCTGATGTGTTCAAACAACGCTGGATTGCAACTAAACCTCAAAAAGTGCCACTTCGCCGCGCGGGAACTGACCATCTTAGGCCACATAGTGCCCAAGCACGGTGTTCTACCCGACTGTGCCAAACTTCCTGCAGTCCCCGAGTTTCCGAAGCCGGCTATGATCGAAAAACTTGGCAGTTTTGTTGGACTATGCTCCCAGTTCCGGTACTTCAGACGAAGTACCGGAAGTAGGATGTCGCCATTTGCCAATCTTCTACGCGGTGACAAGGACCTCTCCTCCTAGTCTTCTGAGCGCGACGTCGCGTAGGCTACACTGCGTCGTCTTCTCACATCTCCTCCCATCTTTCGGCATTTCGACCGAACAACTGCAACGGAAGTCCACATGGATGCTAGCAGGGTCAGTCTTGGCGCTGTTCTCACCCAACGTAAGTCCGGCTACTCCGAATACATTATCGCATATGCGATTCACACGCTCAGAAAAGCAGAGCCCAATTACAGCGTCACCGAAAAGGAGTGCTAAGCTCTAGTATTGGCGCTTATCAAGTTCCGCCCGTATTTGTACGGTCGCCCGTTCGATCTGCTAACGGATCCCCGTTCCCTTTGTTGGCTCGCCACGCTGAAAGATCCCTCCGGCCGGCTGCATGTTGGGCACTGCGAATCCAGGAGTATGATATTCGCGTAATCTATCGCAGCGGACGCAAGCACTCTGACGCGGAAGGCCTGTCCAATTCGGCTGTACCTGCAGACTCGGCATACGGAACGAATTGCACACTCAAAGTTTCAACTCTCGACTTTGGCTTCATTGCTACTGAAGAATGCCGGGAACCGTGGATCACATGGCTTCTCTACTATCTATCTGGATATTCGACCACGGTGGTGGCCCGATCTCTCCGACACCTAGCTGCTTATTTCGCCATTCGCGATCGGCTACATCACCGCCGCAACTAAGCTTCCTAAGGCCGTAAACGGCTCTTGGTCACTCCCCGCAGCTAAAGATCACAAATATCTGCCTCCTTCCGCGACGATCCGCAATGTGGGCATGCCAGAGTTTTGAAAACATACGAACGTATTCGCCATCGCGTCTACTGGCGCGGAATGTACAATTTTCTACAAAACTTTGTTCAGTGCTGCCTTAACTGCCAGCGTCGCAAATCACCGCCTTTAGGCTCGTCTGGAGCCCTGCAACCGCTTCTTTGACCTGCCAAACGCTTCGATCGCGTCGAAATTGACCCCTACGGCCCACTTCCAATGACACTGAATGGCAATCGGTGGATCATAGTCGCTGTGGACCATTTAACACGCTATGCCAAAACTGCTGCCTTACTAAGTGCTACAGCGCTGGATGTAGCATCTTTCCTCCTCCGCCACTTCATCCTTCGACATTGCGTGCCTCGAGAACTCCTCGCTGACCAAGGTCGAGCTTTTCTCCCAGAAGTCGTCGAAGCTCTGCTTCCGAATGTCTGTTGTTGATCGCAGGACCATGGCGTACCACCCGCATACTAACAGACTTGCAGAACAATTTAACCACACACTCGGCGATATGCTGGCGATGTATGTGGCATCTGATCATGGCAACTGGGACCACATTGTTCCGTTCATAACATTCGCAAACAACAAAAGCTATCATGGGATTCTCGCCATTCTTCCTCCTGTATAGACGCAAACCTTCGCACACCATCGACACTATCCTTCCATACCGTCCTGGCGCTTCCGAATGCACACCTGTGTGCGAAGCTGCCCGAAAAGCGGAAGAGGTCCACCAGAAAGAAAACGCCGACTAACGTCGAAGGCCCAGCTACTCGTGGAAAACGCCGACTAACGTCGAAGGGCTGTCCCTTACCAAACTTCTGTGGTTTCCTCAAAACTCGTCCCAAAGTAAAAGGACCCTTACCGCGTTTGGAGCAAACCTCCCCAGTGAATATTCTTATTGAGCCAGTTTCCCATCTGACGACATGCCCGGGCGTGGACGTGATCTCGTCCACGTGGCCTGTCTCAAGCCATACCGTGGCCCTCTGCCCAGACTTAGCCTGGATGGCTCCTCTACGGCGGGGGCGAAATGTGAAGATGAAGACGCCTGTCCGATCAGCAGCATCAACGACGCTCGGGTGTTGGCTCGCTCGGCTCCCTCGGTCGCTGGCATCTTTCTGGAGGGTAATCCGCTTTAACTCGCTATATCGAGTTAGTAGAGTAAATACAGAAACCTGCATACAATAAACCCCTTCTCACTACGTACACGGGCTTCAAGCATTTTCATCTGCATCGAAAATGTGGCCACCGCGGCTGGAATCCGATACTGCGAACATTGGGTAAGCATAGACGGCATTTTTTAGCGCAAACGTAGAAAAGAAAGGTGTAGTAAAAAGAGAAGAGAACACAGTGCACAGGGCGAGCGCTAAACATCAACTGATTTTATTTCTGTAAAATACCACGGAAAGACCCCCCGCGCATGCGTGTCGCCGGTGCGTCACTAATCAATCATCGCATCAAACAATCTATACTCGCTATTGTACAAACAAACCAAAGTGTCACTAATACATTCCGTGCCTTTGCTCTTAATATGGTATGCTTCCAGTAGCTCCCTCCCTAAGGTATCCGCGCCTCTACCCGAGGATCTTAATCTCGTGCAGCCGCGGTGCACATGCGCAGGCCGCGCAATGGACCGGCAAATGCGCATTACTTTTATTTTTCAAGGACAGTTCATGTTCCCGAGCACGGTCGTTCACACATCTCCCCGTTTAGCGCTCGCCCTGTGCAGTGTGTTCTTCTCTTCTCTTCTTACTACACCTTTCTTTTCTACGTTTGCGCTCAAAATGCCGTCTATGATACATCACCAACTCGCCCAACAGGACGTTTTATTGGGTAAGCAGCCAAACACCATAACCACTAGGCTAACACGGCGTGTCAGCACAATCTCCAAGACTGTCCCAATACTAATTTGCGTTTATCCGGTGAAGATATGCCCTGCTCCAATGTGACTCGTGTGTATTCGTATTTTGAACATCACCTGTGGGGAGCGCCGCTGCGCCACTAGCCAGTACAGAAATGGCGCGGCAATCAGCAGGGCGTAGGTGACAAAATAGAGCAAATACATCAACCATCGGAAAACCGTTGTTCCAGCAAAATATATTACAGAAATTTCATGTTCCTTTTAGACTGGCGCTAATGTAGAAGTGCTTTGAACGCTGTTCGGTGTTCACCCTAAACTGGTACTCTGAAGAGTGCAATGTAACTGTCCGAGTTTTTGTTAGAAGCATCTGTTTCAAATAGTGCTGTTAATTAAAATATTGCTAGTTTTAATCGGAATACCGTGGGTGCTAACTGAAGGGACTGGGACCGAATGCCCAAGCACCCAAGCATAAGGTCGACGTCTGACAATTCCAATTGTTCGAAATTATTGCCCATCCTTGCCCAATGCGGGCTGTGTATAAATGCTGAAAAAGAAAATCAAGGCACCTTGCATTAGTGGCGCCAAGCGAGAAAGAAGCGCGGAGCTGGAGAGCCTTCTTTGTTTCTCTTCGGCTTTCTCTTTCTTTGCTCCTTTCTTTCTTTCTTTTTTTTACCTCTTCCAGTATTTTCTGTTTTTTTTTCTTGACTTCTATTCATTCTATTTCATTTCATATTTTATTTCAGACAACGACAAATAAGAAATGTACATTTGTCTTGTCTTGGAGGGTGACAAAAAGGCACGAATGCCTGACTGAGTGTCACACCCCTTTCTAGACACATAACTCAAACAACAGGGGCCGTTACAGGAGCAGAGATTAATACATACACAAGGTGCATAGATTAATACACACACATTAATACATCATCATCATGACTCTCATAGAACAAGAGGAAGAGGACTTCTTTTTGGTAAAAGCGCGGGCTCAGATGGCCACGCTATATGTTGTTTTGCGCGCGTTAATATCATCATCATGGCACTCGAAGAACAAGAGAAAGAAAACCTCTTTGGCGAGAGCAAGCGCCGAAGTGGCTATGCTATACATGGTTTTGCCTGCGTTACGGCAACATAGGACTATGGCAGCATACGACAGCATATGACAGCCTGGCCCCCTAAGTGCCCCGCACTTGAAAACAACAAAACTAAAACATAGAAAGGAACGTTGTTATAGTTGTATATGATAGCTATGAGAGATGAGAATAAGTCTACTACTCAAAGGGCCAATTAGCTACCATGATAATTAATAAAAGGAATGGGTGGCCATAACTGCATGGGAGTCGAAACTACAAAAACTGATTCGTTCATCCTAAGTGAACATACGTCATTCCAATTTGGTAGGTACAGTTCACTGAGCAGAATGAGAGCGTGCTTCATGAAAGAATAGAAAATGAAAACGACGCTATTTTTCTAACTCTCGTCGTAAGGGCACGGCTCAGCGCCTTTTAAAACGGGGAGGGAAAGTAAAGGTGATAGTAAGAAAACAATCACGCCATATCCACGAAGTGAATGATGATGAGTGGGCGAAGCTCGATCGTTTTCATCCATGGCAGAAACAGAATGTGTGGTCTGGAACGCGCTTATACTTCATGGTCATCAGCGTCATCGTCATCGTTCTCACGTGTAGTGGGTACATTCCACTATACTAGAACGCGCTTATACTTCATCGTTATCACGTGTAGTGGGTACATTCCACTATACTAGAACGCGCTTATACTTCATCGTTATCACGTGTAGTGGGTACATTCCACTATACTGCGTCATCGTCATCTTTATCACATGGAGTGGGTACATTCCACTATACGTGGCTACCTACCTATCTACTACTACTACTACAACTACTACTACTACAACTACTACTACTACTACTACTACTACTACTACTACTACTACTACTACTACTACTACTACAGAGGAGGGACAGACCCACACCCTAACTAGCTTCGCCCCTAAAAAACGACGAAGTGTCTCGTCTGCGCATGCGGGAGCACGAAGCCAATGCATCCGTCCATAACGCGGCTAGGTCCGCAGAAGGAGCAAAGTCGAGGAAGGCTTGCAGGGCTTGTATCTTTGACCGTGTGCGAAAAAGGAAGTTCTCTCTGTTGTAGCGCAGAGAAACGAGCACGCCATAACGGCTCACTATCACGCATCTTTCAGCGGCCAGAGCAGGGCAGGAGCAAATGATGTGCTGCAGCGTTTCGTCGTCGCCGCATACATGCGCCGTGGAATGCATGCATGCCGCAGGCCAGACCCTGTTGGTCCACTGCCGAAGCAGCAACCACCACTCGCATCTATCCAGGCCGGTCTCTGGTAGAGGTGGTGGGGATTTGCCGCTTGCCACCCGCTTTTCAGATTGGGCTGTCGGTAGGAGCTTCCACACTCGTTGTCGGGAGTAGTCGAACGGGGCTACCGCCTTGGTGATTGGGATGTCGCCGTGGCATGCTGCTTTATCTGTGGCGTTGCCCTGCTCTTTCCCAGCTATGCCAACGTGCGAGACAAGCCAGTTGACGCACAGACGCGCACCGCTAGCTCCGTGATCAGGTGACTCCTTACTATGCACTGGTGCATCATTTCAATGGAGGATGAGAGAACTCACACACTTCTAGTGTGCGACGTGCCCCGTGGACCACACGTGACGCACGCCCAGTGCTCCGGAATCACCTCAGTGTGAGGTGTCGTGTAAGGTGTGCTTCGAGCAGTGCCACGTGATCTTTTGAAAGTTCCACCACCCCTTGAACTCTGGCGCCACCGCGCAACATCCTCGAAGCTGGCCTGATCTACAGAGCTTTGCGTATTGTTTTTTCTATTCTCTGTGCTGGCGATGTGCAATGCTCTTGCGCATATAACTGCAGTGAGGAGCCTAGGTATGATTACGCAGTTTTTATGAAGCCAGAAGGAACGCTTCAGGAATTGAGCAAAGAACAGTGGTTTTACAACTTTGACCAAAGAGCACTGTTCCGGCAAACAAGTGTTATTTGTGAAGAAAGAGGCGTTTAGCTGGTACCAAATCATCCCATCAATCCGCATTTTTAAGTATACCGGCATACTGAATAATGTTTTGCCCTGGTAATGCGTGTGTTACTTAAAAAATTACACCATCTCCCGCTAAAGGGAACCATGTGTAGATGTGAAGCAGCGGGCGCTAACGCTCACACTGGCGGCGGCGTTGACGCTGGCGTTCATCGCAGCGTTGCGCAGGAGAGAAAACTGGGGAGGCGCAAAGCACGCAGTTATGGAGTGGTGTTTCCTACTGGAACATGCCAATCGCTGCTATTGGGCAATGAGAGACAGAAGACTCCGACTGGACACAGATACCCACAGTCCGCTTTTAGTTAACGCGCACGCTGCGAATTTTTATTGTTTAACAACGCACAGGAGAAATCTCCCACCGGCACCACATTGCAGGTCAAGATCCATTGCCATATATACGGGGTGGCCAGTGAACGGTTGTGCAGCGCGAGCAGTCGGTTTTTTCAACAAAGAAACTCGCTAGCAGACGCTGCCTGCGTCGGCGTCGCGAGGCGAGAGAGGGGGGGGAGCGTAGGAGAGGAGAGAGAGGGGGGGACGCGCATGCGCAGCGGGAGTGTGGACGCCGCGGGCCAGGGATACCTGGAGGAGAGAGGGGGGAGCGTAGGAGAGGAGAGAGAGGGTGGACGCGCATGCGCAGTGGGAGTTTGGACGCTGCGGGCAGGGATGCCTAGAGAGAGGGGGAGCGTAGGAGGGGAGAGAGGAGGCGCATGCGCAGTGAGGGTGTGGTTGCCGCGGGGGTGGGGATGCCTAGAGGAGAGAGAGAGGGAGAGGAGGATTTTTTATTTTTATTTTTTTAAAGGGTTTGCGCATGCGCAGTAAGGGTGGTCACGCCGCACACCACCACCACCACCACCACCGGATTAAGCTTCGCCATAAGATGCTTCACATCTAAAATGAGGTTTCCCTCTGTACGCCTAATACTGTCATGGGACTCTGTATACCACCTGACGCGTCGTCCATTGTTATTCAAACAGAAATTCAGAACTATAAATTTTTTTCCTCTACCTTGAACAATTATGTGCGAAAATTCAACCTTTCGACCGCACTTTTCACGACTCTTATGATCAGGCTGCCTGCTTTCCTGACAAATCAATATAGGGCTTGCAGTGTGGTTATTCTAGCCTACTTCGATATGTGCAGCAGTCACTTATATTCCATGAATACAGCCCCTGAAAAAAAAGCTTGTGACATGTATATTACCACATCAGCGGACCTTCATAATCGCATCGTGCTTTTGGGACGTAAAACCCCAAGAATTGTTATATACGAGAACATCATGACACACGGCTTTGATTTTTGGCAGTGTCCGACTATAGAGCTCATCAAATTAGGGGCTTTGAATGCGTGTTCATTAAAAGCAAAGGTCATGAGCATCCGCGCATTGCGTATTCTTTGCAAATATTTTCATCTCAAGGGAAAATTTGCCTGGAAGCACAAGCAAATGCGGCACAACAAAACAAAGTTAAGTACTATTCATTCAGCATTGATCAAGCATAAATTATTCAGTGTCAGACTGCACGTCATTGGTGTAGTCTTCGGATCAGAAAGAACAGCCCTTTTCGACGAACGTGTGCACCTATAAAACTGTTTACCTGTGTTGCCGTTAACCCTCTATTGCATGAATTATGAGAAAATGAATTCAAAAATGATTTGATCATTTTTTATCATTAACTACATGAAGAATAACACGTACAAAAATTTTCAGATTTATTGTGACTATATTAATGAAGATAAAGTTTTATGCCAAATATGGCACACTATGCAAGTGGGCGAGCAAAATTGTTGCAACGGTTGAAAAACAAAATCTCACCAATTGCGGTCTTTTTAGCTTGATTTGTGGAATAAAGCAAAGCAATTGCTTCCTGTGTTCAGGCATAATTGAATCATTTTGGTTAGTGCATCTGACTGTGCCGACATCTACGTGCAAGACGGCCGCTTACACGTTTGGCTCTTCGCATGGTGCCGCCTTGCTGTCCTTTCCTGCCCGAATTTCCAACCGCTGACTCGTGGTTGTGAGCGTCAGTTGCCGACAAATCGTAAAATCTAAATATCGCCGTGCACTGGTTAGACTTCACATAATGTTTTCGTGCACCCACGCCAATAATGTAACAAAAAATTGCCAGGTACTGCTGCTGACACTCGATATTTTCGTGAAGCATCTCAAAACCTACCACCACAACTGAAATCTGGCAAAAACGAGCTGTGCTGCATGATCTCAGAGGATTTCTTTTTGTTTGTATTTGCACTGTGAACAAATCATAGATGGCATAATATTGCACATTTCATCACTCACATGCATACTGTGCCAAATATGGCACATACCTATTTCCGACTATATACCGTAGTGGAAAACGGAATTGAGAAGAACCTTAATGAGCATGAATTTTCAAAGCCACGATATATGCCAAAATAATTTTTTTCTTGCTTCTGCAACGAGAAAATGGTTGCAAGAAAAATATAGCAGTGACTGTTGTTCATGATCGCAGCTTGCACGTGCACCGTGAAATCCATTCCATGTCTAGATTTCATACTGCTCTAGGGATGACAGCGCTTTTTTATATTTAGTGCACGTATCTATAAGGATTACTCTAACTGTGTCACATTTTCCACTTGTCTTCTTGCGCCCGCTTTAAAAAATGTTAATCGGTATGTGCCAAGTATGGGACGCCATTCATTAGAGGGTTAAGCTTGCATGAGAAATTTTCGCGTCTCCTTATCCATGTTCTATATCCGCCAGTGCTTCCTTTAAACATTGGTGCACATCCGCAATCGTCATGGTGCAATGAAAAATGACAACCTCGTCATCAAACTAATTTTAACCTACGCTACCTTAATAAGGCGCGGACTATGCACTATGCACACGAGTCATCTGGTGCGAGACAGGCTAGTTCGTAGTTGACGATACTCGCGAATGGTCGTCGCCCTGGAGTGGACACAGGCGTACTCTGACTATGATGTATTGTCGGCCGCAAAAGCTTGCGGGATCTGAAGCGCGTGGCGGGGCGGCGTAACACTGCATTGCTGCGCTGCCTACCGGGATGCGGCATGGTGTTGAGGTTATCAGCCATGGCTTCCGAGATTAGATCTAGCAACGGCGCATTGTCTAAGCGCGCCGTTGCCGATGGCCGAGGCCGCGGACGATAGCCTCAACACCAAGCCTCGTCACAGTAGGCGGCGCAGCAATGCAGTTTTCCTGCGTTGCGCCACGCGCTGCAGATCCCGCTTTTGTGGCCGACAATACGCTTAGCCTTATAGTGATAGGAAGCTAGATGCAATATCTGGTATGCAGGACATAAAAAGGCGCTGGTATTTTTTCGCGCATACTCGGTGGTGTGTCTTTTAAAGTGGACCAATAGCCGATTGAGAGTATATGTCGAGGTTATAGGGTTGCGTAGACTTTAACCTTACTAGCCGCTTTCTTTAACTCCATGCATGTATGGCTCGACTACTTTCCTTCTACCTGTGCTAACGCGCGGGCACGTGTCACCCGGTTTCATTAGCATTTATATAGAATTTTCCGTCACTGTTTTTGTCTTGAAGAAAACTTATGCATATGATGAGTGCGGTGCTTGTACATGTATTGAAAAACAAAAGTTGGTGATTACTCGCTTGGCCAACTTTGAAACAATATTTTACGGCGGCGGCATTATTTTTTTTCCGAGAGCGATATGCCGCGCAACAATGGTTGGCGGTGACAATAAGATTGATTTCTAAAAACTGCAAAACGGTGCAAGCAAGACGCTGCTGGAATGGAGCTCTCTCGTAATGACCACATTGTCAAGAGATTTAGGTAAAAGGGCAGCCACATTAATTTGATGGATGACTGATTTCCCGAGCACCTTCTAGCCTATTCCCCTGTGACGCTCATGAGTCAACACAATTATCAGGAATCAATTAATCTCCTCCTGCCTGTGGCTGTAAGGCGATTTCCGTGAAAACATCACGGTTCTGCCATATAAATAGACATGGGTATATTACGGAAGATTATCGTGTAAGAAATCGTGTTGATGCAATGTATAGGCTAAATTTCAGAAAACAATCCTGTGTACCTTAACACGACCGCCTATATAACCATCCAGATGACGCTATATTGTGATACCGGGATGCATATTCTATTCATTTGCTACTGGACTATAGCAGTTGGTAAGGTCACTCTATTTCTGATTGCGACGGTAGTGTCGGAAGTATTCAAAGCGTGATAATCGCTTTCCTACCAATGAAGCCTTACATGTAAATGTACAACTTGTACGAATCTTGCGACTCCTGGATTATTCTCAGAATAGTAACGCAAATAATTACACGGACGACAAGCGATCAAGACGAGACGCAGCGCTAAACTAACAACTCAATAAGTTGTTTGTTTAGTGTTGTGTCCCGCCTTGATCTGCTGTCGTCCGTGTGATTCTTTGCCCTACTGTTCTGAGTTATGCTTATGCACTACTAACTATCCCATCAGTCTGTCCCTCAAATCCTCGATTACACTGTCGCGGGTGTGTGGTGGTGAAGAACGCGAAGCCAATCCGGCGAACTTTGAGATTTTTAATGGAGAGCCTGCTCTAGGAAAGAAGCGCAACACTCGTGCTGCAACAGTGGCGGTGAGCGTATTCGTCGGTGGTCAAAAAACTACTCGCCGGTAAAATACTTCGTGTTTCAAACCGACATGATCCGACAACGCAGCGTTATGTTGGCCTCTAGGTTCCTTAGGGAATCAGGTCAACTACACGTGTTGTGTGCGTGTAGAAGCTTAAAGGGCCCCTAAACCACCTCCGATATTTTTTTCACACATTTCAAGTAAACACGCGCATCGTGTGCAGAATGCTGTCATGATCAACGATGCCACACGAGGCAGCGCTACAAGTGGCGGCCGCGCCACAAATTCCAAAAAACATGGTTGATCCCTCTGTCATAGGAATCGGTATAACACGAAAGTGAAACGTGTGTTTACAGAAGCAGTCGAATATTTGCTGCACATTGATATAAGAGAGCTTGCACAATGTCTATAGGGTGTGTTGACAGTTATAGCAACCTTTAACGTGGATGCATCCACGTTGACGCTTGATGGTACATCTTCATCCCGACGACTAACGTCTATGATGAATGATTAAAGAAACCCTTGTGGTCATAGATGCTTGTGGTAGCTGTACGGTGAGAGCGGAGTCATTGAAAGTGGTGTGACAGCCAGAAGAGCGTCAATGATTGGGCGCCGAACTTGGGCTAAGGTTGCCTACTCGCGGCATGTTAGAGTTATTGAAAAACTATAGTGTTCTAGTTCACTATATGAAAAACGCTGCCCGACCAGAGGGAAACGCAACGCGCGTCGTGTCTTTTTTCGCGGGGCGAGCTAGGAACATGGCTAGGGACGCGGAGTTACGGCCGCGCGACGCACTCGAGCGTCGCACAGCTATTTTTGGTATGGACGGATGCTACGAGTGTGAATATTAGGGGGAAGGTCGCCACCTGGCAGTGTGTTAATGCGTCGGCAAAATTGCACCATGGCCTCCGAGATTAGCCGGCGGCGCGCTGTCGGCTAATCTCGGAGGGCACGATTGCACGTTTACTATTCGAAACACGCCGAATGGGATTGACGCGTAGAAACAACGCTTTGAAGAAAGTAATCGTGCATTTCACAGTCATAACGCATTACTTCTCTTAGCAAGAGCACTGTGAGAGGACAGTGGTAGATATAAAAGACTTGTTTTTAAAGCGCGCGAAGTATGTGACCGTGGCGCAGTGGATAGCGTGCCCGGCATCTCTTGTCGCGGACCTAGAGGTCGTAGGTTCGACTCCCGTTGACGGAACTTTTTTCTTTGTCTTCTGATCATGTGTATTTTTTCGACGTCATTTCCGTGACGGAAATACGTCACTCAAATCTTGGTGGACCCCGGCATAAAACACTTTCGTGTTAAAAAACAATCTCTCCGCCTTTCCGAGCCCTTCCGGCCTCCGCGTGACGTCAGGGAGTGAATAGGTGACGTAGAGCGCAAGTCATGCTCTATTGGTCGAACAGGAACCTACGACTTCCGGTAAGTCAGCAATTAGCTGGCCGCGCTCCTTGTTGTTCGTCGGGTTGCCCGTGCGGAGGTGTTCTGGCACCGCGTGTCACCGTACGGATCCATCATGTTGGCGATCCTTTGAAGACGTGCGCGCAACACAAGCTCCATGCCGGCACGATTCGTATGAGCACGGGCCGGCAAGGCAGCCGCGGTTAGCCAACAAGCGCGCAGTCGACGGAGGAGACGGAGTGTGGAGTCGCGACAACCTGAAGTAGAAGGTGTTTTGGTGGTGGTGGTTGTGGTTCGAAGAAGGAAAAGGCGCCTAATTTCTGCAGCCCAGTCGGGAGCACGGCGCAGCGCCTGCGGGATAGGGGGATGGGATGACAGTGGATAGAAGAAAAAGGTTAGGGATGTAGTGGCGCAGAGCTCTCCAGCACGAACAGCAGCAGTCCGGCAGCAAGGATAGGGGTGGCAAGGGTCCCGGTCTCAGCGGTAGGCAAGGTGTTTTGAGCAGCGCGTCGGCGGTGACGTATGCCACGCGAAATTGGAAGGGGCGCTGGGCGAGTGGGCAAACCGGCTTTGGGAGAGGATGGCAACGGAGGGTGGCGATGGAAAGAGCGAAAGGAGCGATCGCCGCGTTTCGATGATCAAACGCGTATAACTCCGCTATTACGGCACCGTTTCGAAAAATTCTCACGGCTCCGTGTTCGTTATACACTCGTGCACAACTTCCCCACCACAACTGAATTTCGACCTCTGGGTGGTTTGGGGGGCCATTTAACAAGCCGAAAATGATCAATAGATTCGCCGTAATAACAGAGCAGCATCATTTCAGCGAGAATTTTCGTTTTTTTTTCTAGTTCGCGCCAGAACATTCACTGTGATATTAGAATTAGAAAATAGAGAGCCGGCAGTGTGAGTAGCTCGCTAGCCGCGCGTTTGCTAACATGCGCGCAGCTTTGTCACTCCGTCGTTGCAGGCGTGCCGTTTCTTCAGTGGGGGTGCCTCGACGCGCGTGAGCCTGCTGGTGGTGCGAAGAGGTGCGTGCGCATTGGCTGACGAGACACAAGAGTTTAAGAAAAGTGGGTGTTCCTTAGGTTTGCTCGTTCCTTTGCCTGGAAATGATAAGAACGTTGGGGACTGAATCCGCGAAAAGAGAACTTCAAAGTAGCCGAAACATACGCATGCCCCCAACCTACAATTTTATCAACGGAGACGTTACTCTATCATCATCAACATTATCATCATCATGAATGGGCACGCGCTCTCTTTGTCCTCTTGTTCCTGTTCCGCTTCCGGTCCGAGAGCACGTGCACTGGTTTGTCCAGGCGTGATGTGCAATAACTCTGATGGACGAGAGAACGAGCAGACAGCGAGAGAGAAATATATAGAAAGTGAAAGGCAGAAATTCTTGGCGCAAAAGTTTTTGGGCGAAGCGGGATTCAAACCTTAAGCCCAAAGCGCTGGTGTTAATCCCGCCTCGCCTCGCATGAAAAGAAAGAGAGGAAGAAAGAAAGATCAAAATAAAGGTAAACAAAAAGGCCTCCCAGCACCGCATTTTGTTCAGGTTTCGCACCACTAGTGGTAACCGATTTAATTTTTTTTGCCAAACCGGCTCTTAAAGAACGAAACTTGGCGCAAGGTAGCCGCCAACGACAACCCTGGTCAGATACGCACTGTGGCTACGCGTTCGCTAGGGCAACGCATGCGTACGTTTGCCAGAACCGGCCTCGGGTACCCATGTATTGGTGGATAAATGTGTGGTGTTCAAGCCTGTAGTGTCACACTACTCGGTAACTATCCCGCTTCTCAAGCGACGTTCTATAATCTTTGTCGAGAACGTCTGTGGCAGAGTCGACAAAATTGCACTTTAGTGCCGACCTCAAAACAAGATAGCCGTCAACATTATATCTGTGTCACGCAACTCTACTCACTACCTCAACGACGTCTTCATAGGTCACCCTCAGAAGCGTCAGCTGGAATTTACATCTCTAGACCGGTTCTCCTCGTCTCTAAGGCGAATTCTCCTCCACTTTAGCGACTGCAGCATTGGCGTCGCACGACGAAGATTTAAGGGCGACACCGGCGGCTCAATTTTTCGTCCGATCAGACATGAGGATTCGGACGGTCCGGCGTACGACGATTCAACACACATGGGGCGAACGAGCAACCCGCCGTAGGCTCCGCCCTTGTAGGGCGCCTCGGCATAAACGCTCGGAAGACTTCAACTCATCGTAACGAAGCAAAAAGACAAGCAACTTCGCGCAACCACTGGTCATTCTATGAGAACATAAATAATAAAGCTATAGACGCCTTCACGACCAACACGCACATCGGAGCAGCCCGCTGTCAGTCCCGACTACTGGAGGTAACCCTAACAAGGTGGACGACCGCCGTCACCTACGCCGTTCGTGACCAAACGAGAGCTCGCCATAAAGCGCTTGTTTATGCCAACACGTTTAAGCTCTGCACTCTTATGTCACGTGTCTGTGTGTCACGGATTACGGGCGATTCCGTACAATGGACTCAGTCAGGACTCCAGTGTGAGCACAACCCATTTAATATGGAAGAAAGGCACGGCACACTATGAAATATATACAAATATACAGAAACTAATCCCTGCAAACTAACTACACCTCTACACATACTGAATTACACATACACATACTGAATAACTTAACCATCCCAACTAAGGTCTTAACCCTCGCCTTCAGTTCGCGCGGTGCTTCAGGCCGGCCTCCTCGATGTCGCCGACTTGGCTTGTTGCCAAAGTCCCGTCTGTCGTCGATCTTGTCCACTCCGCTGCTTAATGCGTCGGTCGTCGCCTGTGCGGGCAGGCCGTCGTCGCTGACGCAAGTCGATACTATAGCCCCTTTAGACCTGACGTCACTGTGGCTGCTTCACCCGGTGTGGCGTTCCACTGATGCCGTGGCACTCCGGGGATTGTCCTGGGTGGCTCGCATCCGAAGGGGGGCTTGCGGACCGGAGTGCTCATGCTTGCTGGGCGCGGCTGCGGCATCACCGAGGAGCCTCCTTTCGACTGTCGTCGACTTCGCCGGCCACCTCGGGACACCCGCGTCTCAGACAGTAGACCCAAACACCCGTCGCTCCCGTCGCCGGAACATGCGCTGGCGATGCGTCCTTCTCCTGCCGAGTCCACCGAGACAATGCCCGCTCGCCCACCTTACTTCTTTTTCGCCTCGTCGCACGTGCTTCGTGCTCTCTAGAAGCTTCCACGCACGCGCTCGTGCCGCTTCGAATGCTTTGAGGGCTTCGTCATCGTCCTCGTTCTTCCGCCGTATGACATTTACTCATGACACTGTGTAAAGAACTCATTTCTCGACGCATACGATATGAAGAGCAAAAGTGGGAGCGAAGCGAGCCGGCTCGCCGAGATGGCCCGTGTCGCTCAGTTTATCTGCGAATAGCCTTGCAAAGCTGCTCGCGATCTCGCTAGGGATTTGGAAACGTGCACCGAGTGGGCGCTGTCATACAACAATGCCACAATTTAAATATCACTTTATTCAATCACGAACTATTTCACGTTATGAACAAGTTGTGCTCGACGTTGGTCATGCCACCGTAACGATGCCGGCGTATGCTTCGAGATTCAACGACTCAACTTCGCCTTAGCTGCAGTCATCGGAGCCCCAAGAGGTGCGCCACCAGTGGCGTTACATTACAGTTCTGCTGGTTGTCAGTTCCTGCGGCCGTGCAAGAGTCCAATGTGGCGATGAAACTATCTGCCCGGCTTGACGCACGCAGGACATGCCATTCCGTGGTCCGACAGGACCAAACATCTCCATTCCGGCTACCGCGCCGCCGCGTCGGACGTCGGATTCGATGAAAAATCGGACCTTCTGTCTCACTCTTTATGACAAGCTATACATGAAAGCTATACATGAAAGCTGAATTTTATTAAATGCGAATGCATTTCATAGTCGGGCTTTGTCAGGCGTCCGGCGTTGGCGTTGTGCGGCGTTGGCGTTGTCCGCGGTAGGAGGAGGAGGAGGACAGGTTGAGGAGGTGTGCGCGCCGGCAGGTGTTAGATGTGAAGCATCTTATGGCGAAGCTTAATCCGGTGGTGGTGGTGTGCGTCGTGACCACCCTTACTGCGCATGCGCAAACCCTTTCTCAAAAAAAAATAAAAATAAAAAAACCTCCTCTTTCCCTCTCTCTCCTCTAGGCATCCCTCCCCGCGGCAACCACACCCCCACTGCGCATGCGCCTCCCCTCCTCTCTCCCCTGCTACGCTCCCCCCTCTCTCCTCTAGGCATCCCTGCCCGCGCCGTCCACACTCCCACTGCGCATGCGCGTCCCACCTCTTCTCTCCTACGCTCCCCCCTCTTCTCTAGGCATCTCTGCCCGCAGCGTCCACACTCCCACTGCGCACATGCGCGCCCCCCTCCTCTCTCTCTCTCCTCTCCTACGCTCCCCCCCCCTCTCCCTCTCGCCTCGCGACGCCGACACAGGCAGCGTCTGCTAGCGAGTTTCTTGGTTGAAAAAACCGACTGCTCAAGCTGCACAACCGTTCACTGGCCACCCCGTATATATGGCAATGAATCTTGACCTCCAAGGTGGTGCCGGTGGGAGATTTCCTGTGCGTTGTTGAACAATAAAAATTCGCAGCGTGCGGGTGAACTAAAAAGCGGACTGCGGCGGAGCTCGGCGGAGCTATACATGAAAAAAAAAATTTTAAAAATAAATAAAAACAATTAAAAAAACAAGAAAAAGCAAAAAAAAAGGGCGCTGCGCCTTGCTCCCGACCGGGCTGCAGAAATCAGGCGCCTTTTCCTTCTTCGAACCACAACCACCATATATAAATGGAGTGAAGCGCGCGCGAAATGCATTCGCATTTCCTCACGATTCCCTTCGGGGAGGTGGGCGCATTTTTTTTTTTTTGCATCACTCGTGTTGACGCCGATTTTGCGTGACGAAGGTCGACGGTGAATTTTCCGTTTGATGACGCATCGAAAGCTTTCGTGTTAAAGGGGCCCTGCAACAGTTTTTCGAGCATGGTCAAAAAACGCTGCGATCGGTAGTAAAGGCTCCCGAGAACACGCGAGCCAAATATTATAGCACAGCGCACGGTCTGGAATTCACAATATATTCTCAAAGTCAGCTAAAAGTTGCTTTCTCATCTCTCTAGAAATGACGCTACAAGCTCAAGAATCACTCGTGACAGCCATTGTATCAGCCATTGGCTGATTTGAGCATGGCGCGCTCGGTCATTACCGGGGGAGCCGCGGCGGGAGGCCGCAACTTGTCCATGCATGCGCACGCGATTGCACTGAAAAGTCGCATATAACCCAATCTGCCAAAATTGTAACGCAGAAGAATTGGCCACACAAAATCACATATTGTGGGTATGTGAAGGATTTCCTCTCCCCCAAAACGCTCCTGCCAACTCGCTCACGGTCAGCGTGGGAAGAGCTTCTTAAGACACCCGTCAAGGAAAAGCAGCTAGCGATTGCTGCCTGGGCCGAAAGGGTCGCTGCCCACGTGGAGCCACCCTAAGGCCCGCGCCTTCTGTGCGAATTAAAGTTGATTCCTCCTCCCTCGAAGACAAAAAAAAGAGAAAAAAGTTCTCAAGGTCACGAGGTGCACGTGACGGATTTTCTTTCCCCGTGCCGGCCCTCCCTGCTTAGCTTCTAGCGCTTTCGACGGGACGAGAGAAGAGAGAATGCAACTGCAGCGTGCGAGAAATCTTTGTAATTCCACTCGTACTGGACGGATTCTAAGAATTGTTGGGGCGATGAATTCGTGAGGCAATAAGCTCCTTTAGTCAATCCATTTGATGGTTACTTGGAAAATTGTTGCAGGGCCCCTTTAATAAACGCAGTTTTGAGCCATCACTGACATGCCGGCTTTGCTCCCTTGGGGTTCCGAGAACTCGAGCTCTAAGCGGTGACTCGTCGCCCCATTTTCAAGTTAATGCACCAAACAGATATCGGAGCATCTCGGCACGAGGAATTAAATGAACAGGGCTATCGATATCCGTTCACATGCACGCTTGAACTGTTATCTCAATATTGGTTCTTCTGGGATGCGTGTGATATGTGACTAATGGCGTTTCGCTACGCAGTTTTGTCTTGTGGCATTATATCCATTTTGTATACGTCATTACACTGGATATCCGTTATCTATCGAAGATGTTCGAGCTCGCACGAATGCAATGGTATCTCTTGCAGGCTTCTACACTACAAGTGTCCATGTTTATGCCAATTTTTTTACAAATTCACTGAACATGTTACTTGTTTTTTCTTAGATGCAAGACCGCAGTCTATTCTGCATGCCGTTGAGGTTTACGTCATCAGCGATTACAGCCACACGAAAGGACTTCAAAGGCTGTCGTTAAATCCTTTAGAATACATCGAAACATATATGTACAAGGTAAACATTTTTCTCTTTCACTCGTTTGCTTTTTAGGCCGCAGATTCTATGAAATTGTACGTGAATTTTCTGCCCGGTTTTCGAATTTCCGAGAGGCCTCCTAGGACAGTGAGAACTCAGTAACAATGTAATCTTCTTTGTCACTCACTACGTGAGTGGTCCTATGTTATGAATCAGTGCAAGAATAAAAAAACCCAAAATCCAGTAGCTTTGCATGAAAGTGAAATAAAGAGCTGCGGAGGACAACACGCTTCGCATTTAACATTACATTAGAATGTTTTAGCGTGTCCCGTATTTTGCTATACTGAGCGTCATGGCTCAATATCAGATAGACAAGTGCGGCGAGTTGGGCGGGTTGGTAAAGATGCATAACTAGGGACGTTCAGCGCAATAATACGGGGGCACAAGAAAGAGACGCAGACAACACAAGCGCTAACTTCAAACCACGTTTATTTGAGAACACACATGAATATATACTAACTCTAATCGCAGCAAACTCACGCTTCACTCTTTTACAAATATAGTTCTACAAAAAACGTGATGTTTTATCAAGAACACGCCTACAATCATCAACTGAACAGGGAATCCCGCACATGTTATCCAGCAATGACAAAACATACAGAAAAATCCAGTAAATCAAACATACAAACGAAATTAAAACACATCACGCACGCCCATCTGACGAATATACGGAAAGTACACGAAATGACGTAACCATGCCGGCTGCGTAAAAATAATAACCTTAATCTGTCGAGTGCGGAACTACGAAGGCATGCTAAGGAATGAAAATTCTTTATCATGAAGGAACACTGACGGTTGACTCACGCACTTAGATCCTTGTCTTTCGATGACGTAAGCCTCAGTTATTTCGCGGGTTACTCGCTCCCTGTGACGAAATAGCTCAGAGGTTTTTTCCAACATCGGACTGCAGCCACACTGACGGCTTTGCAAGGCCAAATGGGACGACGGCGCACCTTTCAACGAGCTGTGGTGCTCGCGCAGACGAACGTTGAGACAACGGCAAGTTTGGCCCACGGTTGAAAGGTGCGCTCGTTGAAAGGCTCGTTGAAAGGTGCGCCGTCGTCCCATTTGGCCTTGCATAGCCGTCAGTGTGGCTGCAGTCCGATGTTGGAAAAAACCTCTGTGCTATTTCGTCACAGGGAGCGAGTAACCCGCGAAATAACTGAGGCTGACGTTATCCAAAGACAAGGATCTAAGTGCGTGAGTCAACCGTCAGTGCTCCTTCATGATAAAGAATTTTCATTCCTTAGCATGCCTTCGTAGTTCCGCACTCGACAGATTAAGGTTATTATTTTTGCGCAGCCGGCATGGTTACGTCATTTCGTGTACTTTCCGTATATTCGTCAGATGGACGTGCGTGATGTGTTTTAATTTCGTTTGTATGTTTGATTTACTGGATTTTTCTGTATGTTTTGTCATTGCTGGATAACACGTGCGGGATTCCCTGTTCAGTTGATGATTGTAGGCGTGTTCTTGATAAAACATCACGTTTTTTGTAGAACTATATTTGTAAGAGAGTGAGGCATGAGTTTGCTGCGATTAGAGTTAGTATATATTCATGTGTGTTCCCAAATAAACGTGGTTTGAAGTTAGCGCTTGTGTTGTCTGCGTCTCTTTCTTGTGCCCCCGTATTATTGCGCTGAACGTCCCTAGTTATGAATATCAGATAGTTGAGCAACGCCCGTAAACAAACTATAGCGTACGCACGAGCAAAGTACGCCAGCGACGCCAGCTAGCGGTTTGTCACAGCATCCGTGTAGGCGCGATGTCAAAAATGAATAAGTTTGCCATCACTGCGACAAAGTGGAACATTGCAGAAAGTGCAAAGGCGTGTTTCTTTGGCTAGGCTAACTTTTTGCTTGCTTTATTCGCCTTGCGTATCTTTTGAAATAAGTGGTAAATAAACCATCTATGTCAAGTAACGCCTGCTATGGTGCATAAAAAACACTAGCAAAACCATAATCGACGTCCTCTGAGATTCGGAGAGCACCCATCGCCATTCGCGAAGCTTATAGCATCGATTATTTGAATATGGCTCCCGCAAATGTTGCCGAAGCGACACGAAAGGTTAAGGACATTCCAGGTGGACGGCAACCACTTTCCTGTGGGGGGGGACATATTTTTGGGGCATTTTTATATCTACCGGGCGTTTTTGGTAAGGCGCGCGCATGCGCTGTTCACGCACTCTGCTCCACTATATCCAAATGCTTCGCTCATAGTGGAATGCCAGACAGATAAAACGGCCTGTTGACAGCGACTTTAACGCTCACTGTATGTTTACTGAGCTGTTTTTCATAGGGCATGGCATACGTTTAATGCGCCTCAAAGCAAGAGTGCCACTACATAGTATTACCAGAGCATACCGCAATAGGAAACGGAACAGAACAAAGAAAGTGAAAGAGCGCTAAGCATGGATCCGTTATAAAGCATTTACAGCGCGTACAAGAGAAAGAAAGAGAACAAAACAAATAGGCTCAAAAAGTTCTAGGTATGGATTCATTGTAAAGCATTGAGTAGGAAACAGGACAGAACAAAAAAGTGGGGGACCCTTAAGCTTCGCCTTTAAGAGTTGAACGCGATAGCGATATCCTGTCCCCAGTGGCTACTTCAACCACTTAGTGGATACTTGCTATGCACCCACGCAGTGGGTACATAGCAAGTATGCACATGCAAATATGTAATGGGTGGCCGGCTTTAAACTACGAAATTGTTATGATAGTCGCATGTTCTGACGCCCGATGGCAATGTGGGCTTGTACCACGTAATAATATTGGGATATTACATGTTATATTGCGACGCCTATATGAAGGACGCTTGCGTTTGCGAAGCATGAAAGTTGTTTCGACTGCATTTCCAAGCAGAGGAAGTTACTTTCACTGTATTTTGAAAAATTAATTTGTTTAAAAAACAAATTAATTTAAATTCTCATAGCATGCGTTATCTCGTGCCACCCAAAAGCAATTCTATGCCTGTTGACATGCTTCTACTTATGGGAATGAATAGTTTATGGAAAACTCCCATGTTAGACAGACACGCGGAAGCATTTGTATCATCACGGTTGCATTTTATACAAATGTCTCTACAGCTAAAATACTTTTATCAATAGCTAGAGTTTCAGCCGGACTGGTTTCCACTGTTCATGAAATGCACTGCTCTGATTCCCTTTTAGAGGACATTGCTGTTTGAAACTTTGCTATTTGAAACTTCGTTCTGTGCAAAGCCTGATGTACGCTTGTAGAGTCGCCCTTGAGTATTTTGTTCGCTGGGATGTATATTACGCACATCTGTAATAAATACCATGAAAGAAAAAAAGCAGAGGCATGGCTGTGTGGTAGAACTCCTGCTTGCCACGCAGACGGCCTGGGTTCGATCCTCACTCGGACCCGGAAATTTAGTTATTTATTTTCTTTGCATCTTTGTCGATTTTTCGGTCACGGACAAGATGATTTTTCGCTCACAACCAACGACACCGACGCCGACGCCAGAATTTCTGCGAAACGAACTCTTTAACGCTATCGCGTTAACACAGGCACAGCGCTCTTTTTGCCTCTGTTCTGTCTCGCTTCCTTCTCGGGTATGCGCTGTTATTGTTATATAATGGATTAATACCAAGAGTCCGCAAATTCAAATCTTTCAAACTTGGCCACCTTCCACCCCTTTCACCTGCTTTCCGCTCCGCAGTAACATCCTATGACGGCCATCCACTGCCAACGTGGAGGATAATTAAACTGGGCATGTTGTACGGTCTTCAGGTATTGGATTCCAGGCCCAAGTTACGAAATGAGTAAATTAAAGATCAGTACAGGGACATTCTCCACCCCAGATATAATACAATGATATGAGCAAACAGCAGATCATGGAAGCATTTCGACTGAAATGTGACATAGCTCCTGCGTCATGTTCGATTGGCACCTTCGACGCTGAAATGATGCTAATGTAGAGCCATCGAAGCTGAGAACATGTGGTGCTTAATCATGTAAGTGACATACGGGAACAGCTATAGAATGTAACACGAAAATATGCGCACTGACACTTCAATTATTGATGATGTAAATGTACACTGTCAATTGCGGGCAAATATTTCCTTGCATGCCAGCGTTCACCAGCAGTATCAAGGAAAAACGCTTCTGTATGACAAGTCAAGTCAATACGACGTGCGCCTAAATCAGAAGGAAAGACTGCCATGTTGTGAGGCGTAGAGGAACCCTTGCCACACCAAAACTAAGCAATACTGTGGCTGTGATGCACTCGAAGACAGCAGTGAATCACACAGCGCCAATTAATTCGCGTTAGGTGAGGAAAACGATCAGTCAAGCAAGCAGTAGCCTAGAGAATATGCAATTGCCCACAACAGTAATACAATGATAATCTGGCGCTTGTCGGCAGCACATGCCCAGACGCCATAACGTACCCCATATCAGCGTCAATAAAACTAACGGAATGAACAGCGTTCTAAAAAGATTGTGGCGCATCGCTCTTCCTGAAATGAAATAGCGAGTGAGGGAAAAACATATTAACGAATTCCTGGGCTTAGGTCAAACTCAGCGCGACCTTCTTGCATAGGGTGTTTTCGATCTGATCCAGCTGCCGTAACTTACCTTGTTTTTGGTTTCTGGTATATGCAAGAAGTTTTTTTGCAGCGTATTCGGTACAATAATTTTTCTTTTCATAAATTAAACATTTTTAATTACCGCATTGTTGGCGAATCCTCCAAGATGGCTCTCAGCCAACAATCTTGGGACCAACGTCTCCTTTTACCGATCTTCCCTAGCTCGGCTGCTGAAGCGACTCGCCAGCTGACATGTCCACGCTGCGAAGTAGGCTCTCTGAATGGTTCTCTATGTACACTAGAGTGACGTAAATATTGGGGGGGGGGGGGGGGGGAAGGGTATATCAGAAGTAAAAAGCAAGAGGGATAACGAGAAACAGATTGCACATTGCTTATGGTTTCGCGAATGAGAGCGAGGTTCCCGGGGCTGGGTGGCAGGTAGCTAGAACATTAACATGGAGCACAGGTTGACAATGATAAGGGCACTAAAAGATTGAACCACATAATTCCGTTCACGTATGTCCGTGGAGATCGACCGACAAAGGGTAATCATGCTAATACGATGAAAATAGGTAAATGATACATTCATTCACTTACTTCGCTCTTGCAGTTTCGACGCACTAGATCAAAGACAAAAGCTCTTAGATAAAAGCGCGTATCACTCAAACAAATAATGTTCTTGTCAGTGCACTGTGCTTGATATTTCAAACTTTACGGTGGTGTGTACTCTAATGTGCTCGGCAAGGAGCATGAGATGTCACTCGTCCAAATTACAGTCCCTTTCGTTTTTCTCTGATGGCAGGTGAGCCTGCAGCTCCAGCAGTTAAAGCCACCAATCCATATCGCTCTTGTAGGATACGACACCACAAGTCAGGTAACTACTAAGACAAGGAAAGCATGCCGATTTGAGTACACTATAATGGAACGTTTGCAGGAAAATGCCGCTTATATAAGCTTCACGGATGCTGGTGACCTGGACGCGGATGGCACAGTCATAAAACTAAGGCAGTATGCGGGAAACAGTACGTCACTTCAACTATCTGACTTGGTAATTTTATTTACGGAGTAAGTAAACTTTGCCTCTTTCTCAACGTCTAAGTTTCACAGCCGAAGTGGTGTAGCGACATCATTACAACTGAACGAAACACTAGCCAATTTATAAAATGAACGGTTCGTGAAACACGGCTTATAAATGTTTGTGTTCTATATGTCTCCTTATCTTCGCAGCAAAACAGACCTTATGTGCAAAGTGAATATTTTTTTCAGTTCACTGGTGTTTTTTTATTCTAACTTTGAAATTTACATAACATAATGTTAACACGTAAACATAACAAACATAACATGTTCGTTTGTCATTCGAGTGATTTGTTTGAGCTATGCTATTTCTGGCATAGCTCATTTTGTTGTCACTAAGCATGGCGATTTCAGTGCCCAATGCTTGTTACCCTTGCTCTGATCTAGTGTACAGATTTATTGCAACTGATACCTGTAATAACATCATTATTACCATATATGTACTTTGTAACCTCCGCTCGTCCTCAGTAATGTCTTAACGGCGTTGAGGGTCCTGTATAAATGAAAAAACTGGTAAACTTCAATGCGCTAAAACATTTTTGCAACGATATGCTACACTTTCTAAATGTCTTTGCGTAGTATGAGCATCCAAATATAACAAAAAAGTATTCCAGTATCTGTATTGCTGTATCTGTATTCTGGAATAATTTTCTTTGTCTATTTGCAAAAGAGTCTCCTAAATATCATGTTACGTGATAGTGACTTAATCACACTATTTGTATCCAGTTGAATCACTGTATTTGTATTCTGGGCTTCCAACCCATGTATTTAGATATTTTGATTACGGAATAATTGTCCGAGTATCTCTGTCCCGCTCTGCTTGTAATAACTCGCATCATGGATCAATGTAGGCGCGTTACCAGCTATATTACCCGCTACATTCTCTATTCAGCGTTTTCTGTTCAGGTGCTAGCTATCTTCAGCGTTGCCCGCTGTTTTCTCAGTAATGAGGAAGCCCAATCCTAGTTTTCCCTTGTCCACTAATCCACGAAGGCCAAAGACCTGCCTGTCATTGAGCACCGTATTGGCTCTTACGATCAGAACCTGCACCAAAGGGGGAGTGCCGTATTTTGTTCTTCGAACAAATCGCTGAAGGGCTGCTGGCCTGCTGAAAGCCATTCCAGCATATGCATTTTCCTTTCCTAGCCGGGAAGCGAGGATCCATACGGCTCGACGCAGCAAGCAGATATCAGACGACCGCAATATTATCCGGTTGCGACATCTTCCTTAAATAGATAGCGGCGTAAGCGCGGATGACAACCCGTCCATATAATGCAGCGGTGAGGTCTTTCGGGGCGGCCGACCTTTTGATGCGCCCAGTTTTCCGAGCGTGTGACCCATCACCCTGCGGCCTTCACATATCAAGGAAGGACCACCTTGGTGCCACAGGTGCAGAGTGCGGTGGCCGCGCCACACGAATACATTGACCTGGGCGGGGTTGGGTGGCACCCTCGGAAGTGGTGTGTCCTGTGATTGGACAGCGCAGTTTGGAGCCATTCCCCCCATCTCCGGATCTGGTAAAAAGAAACCCTTTATAATATAATCAACCCCCCACTGGCGGATTCGACACGATGTCGCATGCAAAAGGAAATGTTCGTCTTGTATCATGAGATGTTCGTTATGTAAAGAAATGCTCGCCCTGTAAATATTGTAAAATAAACTTCTGTAAAATGAATTCTCCGTTCAGTCTCTTCATGCTGCCATGGCATCTTCCTCCCGAGCCTCCGGTGCCTGCAAAGGCCGGTTGCAAAAGGGCTTTCTCTGTGCTTCTAAGGTCGCTGATTCCTATTGAGTTTTAATGGACACCGTCGCACCACAGCCCTAGAAGAATCGCCTCGCAATGAGTACTAGAATGAAACCTTCCGAGGTTCATATTTCCCAAGCTCGACATCCAAGTAGCCCCGTTTTCCAGGGCCACTGATCTGATCGCCTAGGTTGAAGAAAAAGCAAAATAATCGCCATTCTCTGTAGAACCGGCTTAGCCTGGGCAGCCCACTCATTGCCATGTAACTTCAAGAAAGTTTACTTTTCTCTCACTCATCCAGACTTCTAGGGGCGAAGCTCCTAAGGGTGTGGGTCTGTCCCTCCTCTGTAGTTGTAGTATTAGGTAGGTACGTAGATAGCCACGTATAGTGGAATGTGCCCACTCCACGTGATTATGGTGAAGTACCTGAACAAATGCGGGCGTAGCAGACGACAGAGCGGCATCCCCTAGAAGAGGATGAAAATGAAGCAGTTAGGAAGCTCGCGCAGAAGAAAAAAAGAGAAAAAAGAAGAGGGCTCGTGTGGCAGAAGAGAGCAGTTGGAACGCCGACAAGACGTGGCAAGAGAGCCCAGGGCGAACCCGCAACTACGCGCGAGGTTCGGAAGGCCGGGCTGCTCTTTTCGAGCCGGTGAAGTCCTCGGACCATGGCGTGATCAGGCACGAGTTCCGGGAGAGCCTGCTGCCGGACGTCTTCCAGACAGCGAGCGTGATCGAGATGCCGGAACCACCAGCTACCACGTCTAGCGAGCTGCGGCTGCCTACTGCTGGCGACTTCGCCTGAGACGGGAGTCCATCAGCACCGGCACGTTCGCCTGCGCACCCAAGCGACCGGCCACCCTGCAGCGAAGCAACGACCCACACCCCGCAAGGCACCGGACTCTGCAGACTCGTGAGACTGCGCTTGTTTTTGTATGTTTGTTCGTCGCGTGCACGGGCCCGTGGTATTGTCCCTCTAGTAATGTGTCTTGGTCGTCTAATATAACGTCCTTTTTGGTGTCCGCACTGTCTCCATCCTCCTCGCGTCACACGCCTTGCGATGTGACGAACTTAATCATCACATATCTGGCGTCAGCGACAGGACTGCTCTTATTCCGTCTAACAAGAGCATCACATTGCATATGTGTGTGTGACAGTCGATGATGGAGGCAGATAAGCTGATGGCGATTGGAAAAGAGCTAGGTTTTAGTGGCTCAGCACTTAAAGAATGGATTGACCAGGAACGCGCACGTGAAAAAGAGGCACGTGAAGCTCGTCTGGCTGAACGCAATGCAGCAAAAGAAGCCGAGGCGGAGGCCATCGCTCGATTAAAGGCAGAGAAGGAAGTTCTCGAGCTAAAGTTAAGGCTGCGTGAGTTAGAGGCGACAGCAGGTAGCTCGACTACTGGGTAGCTTAGCGAGGGTGTGCCCGTAGGCACCACGCAGAGCTACCAAAGTCCGCATAAACTCATCCCAGCATTTAACGAAGGACGCGATGAGCTGGACGCATACATACAGCGGTTTGAGCGCGTTGCTACTAGCCAAGACTGGCCACAGGACAAATGGGCCCTATCGCTAAGCCTTTGCTTGACTGGGGAAGCCTTAAGTGTTGTAGGTAGGATGGCACCTGAGCATGCCATGGACTACATAACGTTAAAGAAAACGCTACTACAACGCTTTAGGTACACGGAGGAAGGCTATCGAACAGTTTCGATCGGCGAAACCCGATGATTCAGAAACGGGCACGCAGTTTGCCGGACGTCTATTGGATTATTTTGACCATTGGCAGGAAATGGCCAAGACGGACCGGACCTACGATGCTCTTCGAGACAAGATCGTCTCAGAACAGTTTCTCGCGCAATGCCATGAGAAACTGGCAGTGTTCCTAAAAGAAAGAAATTGTCAAGGTCTGGACAAACTACCGGAGGCTGCAGATAATTATCTGGAGGCACAGGGATTGGTTAACCTTGGCAAGCGGAAAGGTGAAAACCTGAGCGATTCACCAGGTCCAACTCGAATGCCTGAGCGGCAAAAAGAAAAAGAAAGACCACAGTGTTTTCTTTGCGGTAAGAGAGGTCACAGAGCTGCCGACTGCTGGACGAACACAAAGGGTCCAACCGCAAAGCCACCTTTCTGTGGAAAGTGCCACAGCACTGGGCATCAGACAGGTGACTGCCCCCCAAAAGGCCTGCACTGTCGAGCAAGCCTCGTGCTCCTTACAGAAAGTACATGAGCCGAAAGCCACTACATCAGAGTGTCGAGCTTTCCACTGCGTTTCTGGAACTTTCAAACCCAAACTTTACGAAAAACGTATGCCTACAGCCGCAGGCATACTTGAAGGACACCCCGCTACGGTACTGCGAGATACGGGATGCGGCTCAATCATTGTCAAGAGTTCTGTCGTGGCGGATAGCAAGCTGACTGGATACATTTCCTCGGTCTGTCTTTTAGACAAAAGGGTGCTGAAGATACCCGAGGCAGATATGGAGATAATTTCGCCCTTCTTCTCAGGCAAGACTCGAGCCATCTGCATGGACAACCCCGTGTATGATGTTGTCCTAGGCAATGTGCCAGGCGTTCGTGATATCTCCGATCCGGACAATGACTGGAAGAGACAGCCTTACGCCCTGAACGTCGCAGAAGAGTCTTCTAGCTTCGAAAATTACAGCGGCTATACCAATGCATCCTGCTTCACAGATGCCGTAACGTCGGCTGCCTGTAAGACAGCTGTGAAGAAAAATGTTGGAGCTGTAAACCGACAGGCAAAGCCAAAGGTACACCTGCTACCGGTACCATTTATGAATTCCTTGGACATTAGCCCACAAGACCTGAGAACCAGGCAAAAGCAAGACAGCAGCCTGCGGAAATGCTTCAAAGCAGTTGACCGAGAGGTGCAGACCAGGTTTGCTGACATACTATTCTTTATGAAGGAAGGAATCCTTTATCGCCAATATACGCTGCGTTCGAAGAGACAAACGGAGCAGCTTGTGGTCCCTAGGAGCCTCCGACATTCTGTTATGAACTTGGCTCACGAAGGAATTCTTTCGGGCCATCGAGGAGTCAAACTAACCAGAAATCGTCTGCTCGAAGAGTTTTACTGGCCGGGTGTTCAGTCGGACATCACACGATTTGTTAAATCGTGCGCCACGTGCCAGAAAACCTTTATCGAGAATCAAGTTGGTCGAGCATCACTGGAACCTATTTCACTTAAGAGATTCACCAACACTAATAGCGGACCATTATCTCGCATGTCACTAACAGCAGACAATCGATCATTGGTTCCGTTCCAACGAAAGGAATCAGCAGGAGACGTCGACAGATCGGAATCTTTTCCTCCTGACCGACGCCTCCAAATGCAAGGTCATCGACAAGCCATAGATGAACCAGAGGAGTCCACTTACCACACGTGGAAACATGCAGCAGCATACGGGCCACGATGCTTCTACAGTCGAAAAAAAAAGTCAGATCATTGCGCCGCCTGTTGAAACACATATAAATGACCGTAGAACCTAGGCGTGGAACATGTAAGCTGGTTATTATTGCCCTAACCAACGTCTAGATCGAGACTTGGTGCTTAGGAGCATTAACGTCATATGGTTTCAGCATTACAGTGCGATACTATACGGGTATCATCAAGCGTTAGTTCTGTGGAGTGGAGTGGAGTGGAAAAAACTTTATTTAAAACCGGCAGATTGGCGGCCTGGCCTAGGCCACCCGGTTGGTCGCGGTAAGGTTTAGCCTTTCCGCCGCTTCCCGGGCCTGCTGGATGGCCCAAACTTGGTCTTCAAGTTCTGAGCTAGCCAGAGCGTCGCGCCAACGCGTCTCAAGGAGGTCCGGGTTGTTGCGATCGAAAAGCCGTGTAGTGTGTGGGCATTTCCATAGGATATGTTCTATGTCTGCGTATTCGTGTTTACATAGGATACAGCCAGCGTCGGGTAATTGCTTGGGGTAGATGCGGTTGAAGTGCACTGGGTTTTGAAAAGTTCTCGTTTGCAGACGTCTCCAGTCTACTTCTTGTGACCTATCTAGTTTACTGTGGGGTGGTGGGTGTATTTCCCTTTGTTTCTTGTAGTGGGTCAATATGTCTTGGAAGGTGAGAAGCTGATCTTTATCATCCTGAGTTATATCGGTCCCCCCTGGGATCATGAGATGGGTGTTCCCAGCCGCGGATGGTGAGTTCGCGCGCGGCAAGGTGAGCCTTCTCATTCAGGTTTGGGGGGGTTTTGGGGTCCTCTTCATCTTCTCCCATGATTGTTTGTACTTTTTCATGCAGTGTACTTTTGCAAGTATTTTTATATGTGCCGAGTGTGCGGTGCTCGGAACTGACAACTGTTTCATGTGCCGAGTGTGCGGGGCTCGGAACTGCTTTGGTGTGCAATGGTGCTTGTGTGGGTGTGTTTCCGTCAGCGTACCACCACGTACCCAGTGCCCTCAAGTTCTTCTGACGGAAGAACTTTCTTAAGTGGGGGTGAATGTGGTGAAGTACCTGAACAAATGCGGGCGTAGCAGACGACACACGGCATCCCCTAGAAGAGGATGAAAATGAAGCAGTTAGGAAGCTCGCGCAGAAGAAAAAAAGAGAAAAAAGAAGAGGGCTCGTGCGGCAGAAGAGAGCAGTTGGAACGCCGGCAAGACGTGGCAAGAGAGCCCAGGGGGAACCCGCAACTTCGCGCGAGGTTCGGAAGGCCGGGCTGCTCTTTTCGAGCCGGTGAAGTCCTCGGACCATGGCGTGATCTGGCACGAGTTCCGGGAGAGCCTGCTGCCGGACGTCTTCCAGACAGCGAGCGTGCTCGAGACGCCGGAACCACCAGCTACCACGTCTAGCGAGCTGCGGCTGCCTACTGCTGGCGACTTCGCCTGAGACGGGAGTCCATCAGCACCGGGACGTTCGCCTGCGCACCCAAGCGACCGGCCACCCTGCAGCGAAGCAACGAGCCACACCCCGCAAGGCACCGGACTCTGCAGACTCGTGAGACTGCGCTTGTTTTTGTATGTTTGTTCGTCGCGCGCACGGGCCCGTGGTATTGTCCCTCTAGTAATGTGTCTTGGTCGTCTAATATAACGTCCTTTTTGGTGTCCGCACTGTCTCCATCCTCCTCGCGTCACAGTGATAAAGAGGACGATGACGCGGTATAGTAGAATGTACCCACTACACGTGATAACGATGACGAAGACATTGATGACCATGAAGTATAACCGTGTTCCAGATCACACATTCTCTTTCTGTCATGGATGAAAACGATCGAGCTTCGCCCACTCATCATCATTCACTTCGTAGATATGGCGTGATTTTTTTTATCTACCACCTCAGAAGTCTTTCTTTATAAACCGGAGAAGCCTTTCTTTTAACAATACCTTTTCCTTGGCATATCAACTTCTTCGCAGTGAATAATTGATTTCTGCTATTTAAAGTTTGCCTATAATCTGATGAACATCCTTATTGAAAATTCTTGGTTGGTGGATGCTGGAATCGTTGCTGGATATGGTGGAAACAATAGTGGATGTGGTGGAAATAATAGTGGATAAGCTGGAAGCTGTGGTGGTCATAATGGCTGATGATGGCGAGAGTGGAAAAAATGGTGGCAGATTGTGGTGGTGGTGGTGGTGAGCCAGTGATGGTGGCAGTGGAAAATGCTGGTTTATGGTTGCGACGCAAAATATGTTTTGGTGGATGGCTTGGTGAACAAGCTGGATGACGGTGGCATAGTGGAAACATGGTGGATGATGGTGGCATGATGGAAATGCACGTGGCACAGTACGTGAAATCACTGGTATTTTCAACGTTTCCCTCTTGAATGTGTAGTCAAATGTGTTTGCAGTCCAAATAAGCCAACGCCGATCATTACGCTTTCTAGCACACTTTTTTTTATTCATGCGGTGCAGTATGTGATTGACCACAGCAATTTTGGCGCAGCTTCTGGAGCAACTGAAATGTCACTTTGGAGCAGCTTAACAACCATTTGGAGCAGTTACTAACAGCACATTTTCGGACGCAAATGTTTGTCTCTAAGCCGGAGCTGTTGCAACACATGTCAAACGCAATCCATTTATACACGCATGTTCACTTGCAGTACTCTTAAACATGAAATTAGGTCACTGCTCTTTGCTTTTCTGTAGGCATCCCCAAGTCTGTTATGTCCGGTGTTGCGGAGTTACCACTCCGGAATTGGAATGACTCCGTAATCATTCCACATTTTCGCGACAGCGGAATAGAATGGGAATGGAATGGGGACAACGCTTTGAGGAATGCAATGGGAATGGAATTAAGCGCATTTTGCACGGAACGGAATGGGAATGGAATTACGTCTTTTTCCTGAGAGAGAGCACATTTTAGTGTACGCGCTGTTTTTCAAACTTCAAACATTACTAAGTCAGAGCCTCGAATTAAACAATGAAGCAGTATTTTTAAAACAGCTTTGATGATTACAATCACGGTACATTTGTAAACAACGCGCCTACTACAATTTTGTCCTTATATAGACTGTGTTTCTCCGAAGTTCATCTCTATTCTTCGCGTAACCGCGGCTCTCTGCCATTGGTATCCGTCGTGCGGAACTTCGGCGGCGGCACCCCCATAAAACTACGCTGCGTCGTCATTTTCGCATTAACACATTTAAGCTTAAACAATATTAAAACATCACCATTCGTTCAAATATGCTGACCATGCAAATACTATACGTAGCGGGAGAACTGCCCCTACGGGAATTAGTAGGGTGGTTGCACTGCACGAGATATGTCAGCAAGCTACTATCCCTCGAACTTGGTAACGTGTTTTGTGTACTTATGCAGTTCTTAATGCATCTGATGTTATCAGCTTTACGAGCCGTTCATCCTTAATTCGATATACTTATCAAGATGCCTTTCCTACGTTGAGGAATTGAAGGAATGGAATTTAACTGCCCGGCCATTCCCGGAGTGGGATGGGCTAAGTTTTTACATTCCGAGGAATTGAAAGGAATGGAATTGCGGCAAGTCTGAATTCCCCGGAATGGAATTGGAATTGAATGGAGGTGCCCATTCTGCAACACTGGTTAAGTCCAATCAGCTCAAGCCACCTAGCACTTCCCAGGAATGCACTTGGTATTTGTAAATGACTCTGGCTTTCCCTGGTGATTTAGTTACAATACTGCGAGCACAAGCTGTCTAAATTTTTTATGCATTTTATTTTCCTTCCAAAAATTAAGGCAACTTCGCACTCGTGGTGCCAAGCCTGAAGGAAGTGCGTAGCTGGACAGACTTCTTTGTTTATCTTTGGCCATCTTTTTATTTACTCCTCTCTTTCTTTCTTTTTCTCTGTTTCCGTTTTTTCAATCCTTTTTTTTCTATGTTCATTTTTATTTTTAACTTTATTCCTATTTTTTTCCCTTTCTTTCTCTCTTTCTATTTCTTACTTGCTTTCCCTTCTTTTCTATTTTTATACATACTTTTGCCTGCGTTGCGCCAAGCGACGACAGCATACGTGAGCCCGGGCCCCTAGAGTTATCAGCACTTAAAAGAAAAAGTCTGATTACGTCTGTGCTTTTAGTACAACCTAGGCCTTCATTGTGAGGAGAAGTGTGTTCTGTCGTTCTTTATGTACAGAATAGTTAAAGGTACACTAAAGGGCAAAATGATTTTTCGCGTATTAGTTCAGTACAACAGCGTAAAAAAACTGGGCGAGTTTTTGGTGCAATTGTACTGAACAATGTAGCTCAGTACAATTTCACAATCCCGAAAACACAACTCTTACCTCGACACGACGCTTGGTAAGCGAGAAAACACTCGAAAACAAAATGCGGGTGGAGACGCCACCTTGCAATTCCCGCACCAAACACTGTGACGACATAGATTTTTAAGGCGTCTACTGAGTCCTACGTAGCTTCTAATCGATAAAAATGAGGTGCATTTTCATCTGTGGGTATCATAGACCTAGCATACCAAGTTTCAGAAAATTTCATAGAGCCAATGTCGCGAAAATACGAAATATACATTTGGGATTTCTGACGTCACGCGCGCAGATATCCGCGCCAAATTTAAAAATAAAACATCAACCTTGATTTTCTCCGCTAATAATGAACGTATGAGAGTGAAACATATGGCATTAGAGTTCTCCGAGTGCAGTTCGTCAATCTAAACCGAGTCATTGTTTCGCTTTAGTGTCCCTTTAAGGTCCTGGTTAATGGGCAGTAAATGATGAAGAAAGGTTACTAACTGGTCCTTTGTTCCCGTTATTTAATGTGCGCTCGACAAAATCTACGTTGATTGAAAGGGGTAGTACGTATTTACATTTGACAAGATGTTTCACATGTACATTTGCCGAGGTCGAGAATCCCAGCTAAGATAAACCGGAATACTACGAAACCATGCTTTCTCAGCAAAGTAATAGTCACAGAATAGCACGTGGTATTGTTGATAAAGTGTGCCCACTGTATGGCGTTGAAGCGTAGACACCCTGTATGAAATATTTAGCAGTAAAGTAGAACAAATAGCTCTAAAAATAAAAAAAACAGGTTAAATAAATGGTTGGTGCTACATACACGTGCTCATTACTGTAATTAATTCAGTCACTCAAGTAAGACTGTCGTCCAAGAACAACTATATCGCTATTTTCTCCGACTGTAACCACATCAGTTACAAACTATTTTATTCAACTGAATGTTTACTCACGGTAGTGTCTAGTTGTAATAGAAAACTAACGCAGAAAGTTTCGCACTATGGACAAGTTTAAATCTAACGCAGTAAGTTTTGCAGTAAGGGCGTCTTTGAAAGGCTTGTGCACAGCAACTTCAGCTGCATAGCACTTTCTTGTCTACTGCGACGGCCACACGAAATTGCAGGGGTTACGTATGGATTTTGAGCGGCTGCCATCTTGTTGCTCACCGAAAGAACGCAAAAACGACGTCTTGGCGCATGCTTGGCGCAAATAATGAAATTTTTGCCAAGATGTAGCAGGATGTAGCAGGTTTCACCTCTTGGCGCAGTTTGGCGCAATTGGCGCAGCTATCACATCACTGGCGGTGTCAATACCGCCTCAATATTTGTGGAGCGCAGAATCCGTGAATGTTAACATTTTTATCACGTACTTCTATCAGTTTGACAACCGCGATGTGGTGCTCTACTGTGATGCTTTTCGTCTAGAAGTGTCGGTGTGAACAGCGACGGTAAATGTGATACATCGCCGCGCAATTGTAGAAGTAAATGACACTTTTCAAAATTCAGCGGGTTGACTAGAAAACAACCGCCACTTGATATCGCCACGCTAGAAACGCAACTCTGGAAATTCTGGCACACTCATTACCTCAGCTGCACTTTAAGGTAACAGTGAAAATGCGTGCGAACCTAAAATGCACATTCTTTGACCTTCGGCATGCGTCGAAATAAGCCGCACCAAGTATGACTTCCACCATCCAATTCTACCACCATGATTTCCACTAAAGTTTAGGCCTAGTATACCGACCGAGTCCGTCTACGTGTCATCGACGCTTTTAGGTTTCAGGATACACGATTCTGACGAGTACAAATGACTTTACAGCACAGCTGGGACATCGGTTAACCTAAATGAAGCGTTTTTTCTTGTGTAAGGCGTCCGCACAAGAAGCGATGAACATTGATGCGACGCGCTTCCAGCAAACGCCTCCGGTCACCAATAGCCGCTGGTCACACTCGCCGGCAATTCTCTGGCTCGTATGCGAGAACACATATTTGTCAATTCGTACGCCTTACTGAACCAATATGCTGACATATATTTCCCGCGCACTGCATTCTTTTTTGGCTATAGTTGTACCTAACGATAGCTACACAGATCAGTGCGCTGGCACGGCCGCGCTCGTTCCGCGAAAAAAAACATCACAGTATTCAATCAATTGTACGCGCGAACTTATCGAACGAGCTTAGAGTCGACACGAAGCCTATGCACATGATTCCCTTTCGAAAGAACGAGAAACGGATATATTAACCTAGGCAGTAACAGCCGGTTGATATGTAAATATATACTTTTTAGTTACGTTGTGAATTGTACAGAAATTTAGTGCTCTTGTCATTATCGACATGCCATTCGTTACTGGCAACTGTTTTCTTATGTTTAATAACTATGCCAATTTTAGTAGGAGTGGAAGATCGTGTCTCTCTCGAGTATGCGACATACAACGCTGAAGTTAAACGGTGTGTTAGTGTTAACTAACAGCGTGGCGTAATGTAAGTTTCAGCGTGGCGTAGTGGTAAGGTCCTTGGCTCAGGATCCGAAGGTGCCGCGTTCGACTCCTCCGGAAGGCTTTTTTGTTTTGTTTTTTTTTTGGAGCGTGTTTTTTTTTTTTTTGCCCTGTTGCTTTCTTCATTGTTTTCTATGCAATTATTTAGGCATGGCAGCTAGGGACGATGGTCCTGATGGTTTAGAGCCGTTTTGCGCTCCGTTGGTTTCCAGCATCCATCACACTCCAGCATGCACCATATGCCACCGTATTAGAGCACCATAATCCACCTTAATGATGGAGGGTGGAATCCACCATTCCTATGGTGGACAGATTTTCAATAGGGATCCTCTGAAAAGAGTGCTGACAACCAGACTATTAAAGGCTAACTAGCTTATTAGTTCCCAATGGTCGGGTGACCGTGGGCGTTTTCTTTCTGTTATTGAATCATGCTGTCGTTTTAAAATGGCAATGAGTGCTCTGACTGACAGCTTCGTTCTTCTGTCGCGTAATCCTCATCACCAGAAGGCCTTCTCTTCCTTTTCAGGTCACGGATAGTGGACGTCTCAGCGAATGTTGCAGGTCCGGAAATGCTTGGTAAGATTGATGAACTTCGTTTCGTCTTTTGTGAAGGTGAACTTGCATATTCTCCGCTCAGCACACGTTCTTGCGAACATTCATGGCTGATGCCAAGGTTTTACATAACAAGAAATACCGCAAGACTAAAAATATCATTCAGCCCATGTTCTGCGACAACCCTCGAAGCATACAATTTACTTGAGAAGACTGCATCATTTTGTGCAATTTCCTATGAAACATGCCCTTCAGACCAACGTTACTGGATAGGTATAGCTTTCACACTCTCCGCAGTCTCCGTACAGAGTGGGCGCCTCTGTGCATAGGTTGGCCGCCAGATGGCGGAGCGCCGCAAGCAGATAGCTGTACGCTAGAGTACCTCTTATATTGGTGAAAACGCTTGGGAACACCGACTTAACTACTTATAATCGCAAGAGGTGTTTTCACCTATGGCCTTTTTAATACTGTTCTGGCCTCGAGTTTAGCGCATTCATTGAAAGATTTTTTCCGAGTTCTGAAAAATACTGCGGCCAAAGTTGGTTGTTGAAGTGCGTATACAACAGCTCCAGTAGCCTTGGCCGTCGGCTATGGTCTGATAATGAGCTTTTGCCGATACTCGCGCTCTAGCAAAGCGGCGTGGTCAAGATTACCGTTAGGCTTCGTCATCGCCTCCAAGAGGTCAAAGTCTCTTGTCAAAGTTAGTTGCGTTTCCATTTCAGTTTGAGTACTATGTCAGTATCTCAACAGTAACGGGCATGAAAATGCGCAATAACTGTTTCAGTACTACTATTTTAAATGACTGAAGAAGCCGTGAAGCAGCAATAGAAAGGCTATTGTATATTTTAAGGTGCTAAGAATAAATTCAGGGCTCCTTTTTCTGATGCATGCTCACGCTCAGCACTTTATATCAGGATGAAAAGAAAATGAAGCCAGCACTATTTGCTCGCATGGGAGCACCACATTCACAAGTGCAACGCATACAAATATGACCAGGTGTATGGGCCCCATATGGAGGAACGTAATAACCAAATTGTGGTTGACAGATGCGACACTCCTTTGTCCTGCTCGACTCGAAAAGAACAAAAAAAATTAGGCAGATCCCAAGTACTATGGCAATCGATGTTATGCGAAGCATCCGGAGGTAAGGTGACTGGGTTGTAATTTTTTTATTGAGCGAAACGTTATAAAATGACGCTAAAGATATGTACAAATGTTGAACGCACAGACATGTTGAACAGTCGAATATGTTTTATATAACGAGTTGTTTACAGTTGTGCAACGATGCCAACAGAAACATGGGTCTTGCCAACACCAGAAGCCGTAAGCTGATATGCAGAGCTTGTGCTTGCAAGGATGGTAGCCCTGGATAGTGCTACGTAAACCAACTACAGTGGATGGCGCTTAAGTATTCCACTGACGTTAACCCGACATGACTCCTTCGTCATAGAAGTAGGTATGTGTTAGATGTTCGCTATATCCCCCTTCTGAGGATGCTAGCGTAAACCGCAGGTGTGGATGGCTGTAATAAAATCAGATTGAAAAACGCAAGACGCACGCTCTCTTACAAGGATGAAAAAGGAAGTTTACATTTAATTACCAAATGTTGGGTACAAGACGCAAAACACAAAGACGCATCGCTCGCACGCACAACCGCTCAAGTCTCTCGCACTTCGCAGACTCTCTTCGTCGCTCGCTGTTCTCGCTCTTCTCTTCTTCCCGCGCTTTTTCACTCTCTTTTCGGCCACAGGTTCGAGCACACGTACACGCACGTTGACACAAACACTCACACATGACACACACACACGCGCACCAATAGTTCCAAGAAGTCGGAGGGTGCGTTCCTTCGCCTCGCCACTCGAGCCAGAGCACGGGTCTGGCCCGCCGGCGAGGACCCGACCGCAAACAACATGCCAGCCGGAGACACATAAATCTGAGCCCCGAGGCCCCAACTCCACGCTTTCGGGGAAACAGTGCTGAACGTCCTGCGGGGCACGAAGACACAAGGCATCGTGTTTCGCCTCCTGTGCCAGCAGCGCAAGCGCTGTTTCGAGCAAGTGAAGCCGCGTTCATCGTCTCGTATCTGAGAAAGCAGAGCGCGTAAGGTGGGGCTGCTTCCCTCGTTCTGCTCCGTCGAGCCGCCGCAAAGGGAGCCTCGCTGGTCTTTGCAGCCCATAAACAAGGAGGAGGCCCTTTCAAGTGGCCAACGTACACTCGCGCGACATAACACAAAAAAAAAGGAATAAAAGAAAACTCAAAATTGCGGAGCAGTCGCGTACATATGTAATGTTTATAAAATTAGATAGCCAGCACTGCAACCATAATATACGCGAAAATAAAACAGCACAAAAGACGGGACGAAAGACACAGTACGACAGGACCAGTGCTGAACTACCGACTGAGATTTGATGAAACTCCCTTTTTATAGTGTCACATGTCACCGCCGTGAGGACGCCACACGCACAAAAGCAGTAATAGCAACAATCAGAACGCTATCTTTTAACAACCCTGAACCAACGTACAGATATAACAAAACCGGGCCCCGCTCAGAGATTATACAGATGCTCATGGCAAATGTCAAATCACACTAAAAAACACATTATCACCATTATACATGTTCGAGCACACATCCAGCTTTCGTGAAGCACGAACTGCGCATGCTCCTCCCAATCAGCTCAGAAAGCAGTTATTATGGCGACTAAAACTTGGCAGCTGGTTAAGATGATGATTAGCAGTAAAACCGTAAGAACCAAGGTGCTCTGTCAAGAGATGATCAATAATGAAACCCAGCCCTGTCTAATTAAAGCCTAAACTTGGAGGTTATTTGTACATGGCCTTCCAAGAACGCCAACTCGTCTTTGGGCAGAATTATTGAAGGTTCACTAACACAATGGTCACCAGCTTTGTTGATGAGAAACGCCTCCATTATTTCCCTCTCCAATTTGTTATTCGCTCTTTTTAAAAACATCATATACGTTACACCAACATTACGCCTGCATTGGGTGTTCTTCCAAAGCAGTTTCGAGACCTCACGTGGCTCTGTGGTAGAATACGTGATTGCCACACGGAATGCTTGGGTTCGATTCGTGCTGGGACTCTGATTTCTATTCTTTGTATTCTTGGCGTGAACGCCGCCGATGTCCGTTTTTCTTAAAGGGGTCGTGAAGCGTTTTCCGGAATTTTCAACTACCTGTGTATTCAGAATCATGACCGTCCACTCAATACTACACCTCGACTCGTTTCAGCGTCCGGGTTTATTTAATAACTATAAAAGCACAATTTCGATTCCCCGCTCACGTTCCCATCAACTGTACAGCTGACGTCACTTTAAGTGAGACAATGAAAAGTCTCTGTCGTGAACAAAACATGGCGGCGCAGCGATGATCGCTGAGCCATAGTTGACCGAGGTTCGTAGCATCATACTGTTTTGATCGCGGTGCAGCAAAGCCAGAAAAGCCGCCACGAACGTTGTTTCCACTTTGATAAGTTGTGCGGCACTGTCTGGCGATGCACACGGTAGGCATAGCGAGGACTAAGCCACCCAAAACACGCCGTAAAAGACAACCTAACGCAACCAGTAGGAAAAACGCTAGGACGCTGCGCCGAGCGAGCGAAGGCAACACGTGACGGAGCCAGGATGTACTTGAAAGCGGAACCAAGGAGGTCACTTTCTGTACTTCCACAGTATACACAGCTCAGAGCTCAAAAAATTGCTGTGTTATATTTTTCTTTCCTAGGTTCCTATAAATCTATCATTTTTGAGCAAAAAAGAAGCTAACGCTCTGTTTATAACTTCTCTTACCGTGACGTTTCACTGACGCCACACGTTAGTGCCCATGGCGGCCAGTAGTGCCGCATAGTCGCTTAGGAGCCCAGAAATACTGCGATTTCAAACGGGCTTCAATAATTATAGACTGAATATTACGCCGAAATATTTCGAAATCGGTATGTCTAATCCTTATTGAAGCCGGGAAAATTACAACCGGGCAGCTTTATTTTCGTTTCAAGACCCCTTTAACGCTGTCGCCTATAAATTACCAGTGTCAACGCCACCGATGTCAGTTTCTCTTAACGCTCTCGCATTTAAATTACCAATGCCTGTTCTAGCCGTTCCTGGGTAGATATAAATTGTCAAAGTCCTGTGGCGCATACCCGCATTCCGCGGCCCGTGGTGTATGGGTACGAGCCACACGTGCCTGGAGAAATGAGTTTGACGACGTACGCGACGGGATTTCCACGTTATCATGTCATGACGAGCCAGACATATTCGTCAATACCCCTTACCCTCCCATACAAATTTCGGTCTACCCCAAGTTAAGGAAGCCATCCCGAGAGCACCCAGACGTAGGCGGCTAGACAGATAAATAGATAGATACGTAGATAGAAACGCAAAAGTGCTTACAGTACGCAAAGAAATGCTTCGCATTTAAAAGCACCAAATTTTTAAGGTTACTTGTTGAAGTATCGCTTCGTTTAATCTCATCGACCCTATTGAAAATCTGTCCAGCCTAGGAATGGTGTATTCCACCATCCATCATTATGGTGGATTATGGTGGATTATGGTGCTGGAATATGGTGTATGCTGGCTCATGATGGATGCTGGAGTGTGGTGGATGCTGGAAACCAACGGAGTGCAAAACGCCTCTAAACCGTCAGAACCATCGTGCCTAGCTGCCATACATAAATATCATTGCATAGAAAACAATGAAGAAAGCAATGAAGAAACCAAAATATATTTTGCATCGCCACCATCAGCTAGCATTTTCCACTGTCACCGTCATTGACTGGCCACCACTACCGCCATCTGCCGCCATTTTTTCCACTCTCGCCATCACCAACCATTATGACCACCACAGCTTCCTGCTTATTCACTATTATTTCCACCACATCCCATATTGTATCCACCATATCCAGCAAGCATTCCAGCATCCACCAACCCAGGATTTTCAATAGGGGAGCACAACTGTTGCACACGTCTGTACACCAAGCACGTCCTTTTAAAAGAGACCGATTGTTGGAAGGGCAGCTAAATCGTTGCCACGCATATTCGCAAGGTATACGCCTGATATTACCCCAATAAGTCGGCTGCTCGTGGTAAGTGGGAGGAGCGCCATACTGCGCAACACACTATGTAAGCTTTGGGACATGCAATGCGAAGTAGCTGGCAGTTCACCTACCGCATCTTTGTTTGTCGCGTTCCTTGTGAGCTTTCGCGTCCACTTGCCACAGAGAAGTTTCAAAAGCCAGCTCTTCTATCGGTGGCAGCGATACAACAAGTGCAGTAAATCCTTGCCTGGCAAACTGGACTGTCATTTTCATTATATTCACGAAAGACGAAATTCTTGCTGCCGCTGCTGCTGCTGCTGCTCTAATCCTCTTCTTTTGAAAAGTTTCGTTATTATCCTTCTCGCGTACTGCTTGTTCTACTAGACGCCACTCTTTAGTTACGTTTTACAGCGAAAGCTGTTATGAGATCCCAACAAGGGTCGTTTCTGCGCCGTAGTTGTCCGCCGCCGCCGCCGCCGCCAGCGCCGCCGCCGCCGCTGCCCGTAACCAATATCGCACGAAATAAGCAAGAAACTAAATAAATAAAAAAACACCTGTGACAGAATGGGAATTGAACCCGGGTCCTCGGCGTGGCAGCCCAGCACTCTACCACTGAGCTACGCCACTGCTTGAAACTGCGGTGCAAACTGACCCTAAGCAGGCTTCAAATCGGGTTAGGAATCGCGTTAACGTGTGTTGTAAAGCGTTTTAGAGCAGTAAAGTAAGAACCAGGCGTCACACAATGCGAATTGCGTAACGAGTGGGTCGTTCGATGCTCCAACCCATTACAAAAGCCTGAGGCATAATTCTTCATCGTCGTCAGCCACAGCATCAACAAAGTGCACATAATTCGTTACAAGAGTGTAGCGGGCACCGCGCTTTTCTGAAGAATGACGAAGAATGGCATAGTAGACGCTTCCCCACTACACAAAAATTATTATGATTTATAGAGTAGTGGGTACCATGCAAGTGGGCTTGTAGTAGTTGCCCCAAGAGTGTTTAAAAAAGGCTAAAAGCCGCTCTCCCAGCTTTCGCTGTGGCTGTGCTGCGCCTTCTGCGCAGGCCTGGCGGTTTTTTTCCCCTCAAAGCGGCACAACGTGCAGTTGCCGTCAATTAAAAAGGCTTTGCACTTGCGAGATGTGCAGCAGCTGCTTCCATGAGTGCCTTGCCCTTCACAAGCTAGAAATCTGTCAACTACGAATACTAGTTTTTGGAGGTGTTCAATAATGGTGATTCTTGCACTGAAGTGAGCCTTTGCCGTGAGTCCGCATGCGCTTACAGCTTTTAGAGTCCTTTGCGAATGAATTTTTCTATTTGGTAGTCCTGCAAGTTGAGTTGACAGCAGAATGTGGTGAAAAAACCACTGCCGTCACGGAACGTAATATTTCGCCACGAAAGTGGCAGATTGACACCATTTTCGTCACACAATGCGGCCTATTCGTTTCTAGCAGAAGTGAAGTCTGAATCGAGCTCAATATTTTCCTTGTCCAAGGCTATATTCAGCCATTCGAGGCCACAGATAGCACTTTGACAAGTTGTCTCTCGAAAGCTATCTCTTCTTATCTTCGTCTGGGGCAGCTTCAAGAAGTAGGAAGGTAGGTTTGGAAAAGCCTTCGGGATCGCACCTTCAACGAGGCTCTATTTTTCAAACCCTCTTTGAACAAGCGTTCTGCAAATGACATGCACGTAATTTTCAATGATGTCGCGTCGCTGCGAAAATAGATATAAAAAATTCCCCATCTCCCGCTAAAGGGAACCATGTGTGGATGCGAAGCAGCGGGGAGATAATTAGCTTGAGCGGGAGGAACGTCGCCGCTCTCATTTCACGGCAGTGGTCCGGGCGCTCATCGCGGTGCTGCACAGGTGAGAGAATTTTCATACCGCGGAACTACTGTGGCGCCCCCCAGTGGAGTATACAGCGTTCACACCACCTGTCGTGCGCGCCACTCCGTAGAGGATTCCTAGAGGAAAGGACGGGGTGAACCGTAGGAGAGGAGAGAGAGGGGGGAGAGGACGCGCATGCGCTGTGGGGATGTGGGACGTGGGCGCCGCTCCGTGGAGTAGAGGATTCTTAGAGGAGAGGAAGGGGGGCGAGCGTAGGAGAGGGGACGCGCATGCGCTGTGGGGGGGTGTGGGACGCTCCGTAGAGTAGAGGATTCCTAGAGGAGAGAAAGGGGTGAGCGTAGGAGAGAGAGGGGGGAGGGGACGCGCATGCGCTGTGGTGGTGTGGGACGCTGGAAGGAGGGACGGACTAAGCCCCCTCCAAACACATGCAAGCGAGATTAAGGAATGGGGTCAACCTGGGCGACAGACACCACCTGCCTAGCCATTGCTAAGCAGCCTCTCTGTGCTCTCGGCCATGACTCAAGGAATGCGGTCAACCTGGGCGACAGACACCACCTGCCTAGCCATTGCTAAGCAGCCTCTCTGTGCTCTCGGCCATGACTCTGATGACTGTGATAGGGTTCACGGCCTTCATATTACTACAGTGTTCTGGTTCGCATAATGGGTGCTTCCCTACTTCATGAAAGTGGCCGGACGCGGGACGGGGGGACGGAGGACGCGGGACGCGGGACGCCGGACGGACATAGCCCCAAGCATAAGATGCTTCGCATCTAAAAAACCTTAGACTTCGTCCGGCGCTTTTTGACCAGAGCTCGGAATGGCTTTGATCTGTGTGGAGCGAAGCGTCTTGTCTATATCCAACCAGCTGCTCAACCCAGCTGGAGTAACAAAAGCACCCTCTGTAGGGTAGTTGTAAGAGAACTATTGATGTCAAAAGTCACGATACTGTCCCCTTATTGATTGTATTCATCAAAATGAACAGCTTGTGTTACATGTTGCCTTGTCATTCCTTCTCCATAATAATTCATTCTGCTTGTTATCCACGCAGGCATTGCACCCTTTGAGGGAATATGCAGCACATACAGCGTAGCAGTAGTAAAAGACAAGGCTGGCCGGTACACTGGTGTTCATTCATTGGTCCATGAAATGGGGCATCTGTAAGTGTATTCAATATTTACTCCATGTGCATTCAAACCCAGCTATGCCACACACACACACACACACACACACACACACACACACACACACACACACACACACACACATATATATATATATATATATATATATATATATATATATATATATATATATTGCCTCATCGCAGCAGACTATGCTCCTCTCGTAAGTTGGTACCTTTTATTTTTGCTAAGCTAACCACGGTATTGAACAAGTCACTTCCAGTACAACTATCGGCATGAAATACAGGCGTTTGTGCCTTCGCCAAAGGCACACCCGACATGGATGTATGGTCATGGTGTGGGAGACCGGCACTGGATATGTGGCGCGCCGAGAAAGGTCACCTGGCGGCGAGTCGCGACACAACTCGGCCGCTCGTGCCCGGACGACCGGCCGCAGTATACCGCGGTCAGGGCACGCGCGTGCGCCGCTCCCGTGCTTGATTTTAGCCCGAACTGTGGCCTGAAGAGATCGAGCAGCCATTGCGCCAGTAATACCGCACTGTTAGTTAGAAACAAAAATAACTTTGTGCGAAGGTTAGTCTCGCAAGAAATCACTGGAAAACGAAGAGGAGCTCTGCAATTCGGACGGCGCCTATATATGCTTAAAGCTTCGAAGAAACAGTGCCGTGATGGCGATTCTCTCATCTATATTTTCTGGTTGCTCACTGAAATTTGTGTCAAGCTAGTGCAGGCTGACACGCCAAGTACGTGCTGCGTAAATACCACGCTGCCCACTTCTGCAGTAAGAAAAATAGAGGCAAGGGGTAGCTGCGCCGATTTGTTTCTGGCGTCGTATATATTCCCAATGCATGGCAGGCCCGTAGCCAGGGGGGGGGGGGCTAGGCCCCCCCCCCCCCGAAAAATTCGGATGGAGGGGGAGTTTTGCCAGAACAAGTAATAAAAATAGGTGGTTTTCAAGGTTTTCAACAGATGCCCCCCCCCCCCCCCTCCGAAAAACATTTCTGGCTACGGGCCTGATGCATGGTATGTATGCACGTGGAGGTTGACCAAGGAAACCACCATGGTAGCCACGTATGGTGGTAACTACGTATTTTGTCACGCTGCTATGCTCGAGGGCGCGGTATAAATTCCCTGCCACAGCAGCCCCATTTCGATAGCGGCGAAATACAAAGAAAACCCGCGTACTTACGTTGACGGGCACATTGAAGAACCCCTAGCGGTCAAAATTAATACTGGTACTCACATTACGGCGTGCCTCATAATCATAGCTTGTTTGGTACATAAAACCCTAGCAATTATCGATGTTGATCAAACACCTTTATTCTAAGGAGACCGAGGCAAGCGGGAAAACTAAAACACTGGGTCAGGTGACTTAAACTACGAGTAAAAATCTAAGACACATGACAACTCTATTGCGAGGGATAAATTAGGTCACTCTGCACGGCAGCCAATGCAGATAAAATCTTTACCGCATCGGCTGACACTAGAAAACCAAGTTTCGAGTAGTCCGCTGCTTTATTTGTAACAAGAACCATGTCTGTAGCACAAATTAAGTTAAACGGGGGTCATCTCAGCATCGAATATCCATCGCGTGCGTTTTTTTTTTATTTGACTACGTCAGCAGCTTAGGCGAACGTGCCCCCCAAGCATCTCGTAGACAAGGCAGCTTTCCTTGGAAACTCTTTGCAAATGATGTACACTAACTCCTATCGTATTCTTCAAGAATACGCGGAGACATCAGAAGGAGTTTGATGGTGGTGGTAAGATAAAAAAAAATTGTTAAATATACCGCATGCTGCATATTATACTCGTTTTATTTCCGACAAACCACCGGTTAAATGCTGCTCTTTGGCCCTAGTTTCCACTTGTGGCTGTCTTGACTATCCTATAAATTTAGCAGAGATGCGCAATTCGGTTTCCAAACTAGCCCGACGCCACTACACAAGAGAGCAACAGCAGAACACACTCTGCTCGCCTGACCACTTGGATGCAACTCCGCCTCAGTTCTTACTGATATGATTTAGATGGAAAAACGTAGACAGATACGTCCTCCTTAATTTCTACATATTGTGGCACTTTAATACGCCGCAGCAACGCCAACATCCTTTGGTTTTGTTTCGGGGGATATCGCGCCCGCACCGCCTTTACCAGTCGGCGCTTTCATCTGCGGGAGTGGTGGAGAAGTGCGCGCTTTGACCACCAGGGCGGCGCTGCCCGCACCATCAAAACTCCAGTGCTGGTTCCCAATTGAGTTTTTACAGCGAAAGCTGTTATGATATCACAAGGGTCGTTTCTGCGCCGTAGTTGTCCGCCGCCGCCGCCGTCGGTGTCCGTAACCAATATCGGACGAAATAAGAAAAAAGCTAAATAAATAAAAAACACCTATGACAGAATGGGAATCGAACCCGGGTCCTCTGCGTGGCAGCCCAGCACTCTACCACTGAGCTACGCCGCTGCTTGAAACTGCGGTGCAAACTGACCCTACACACGCTTCATATCGGGTAAGGAATCGCGTTAACGTGTGTTGTAAAGCGTTTTAGAGCAGTAAAGTAAGAACCGGGCGTCACACAATGCGAATTGCGTAACGAGTGGGTCGTTCAATGCTCCAACCCATTACAAAAGCCTGAGGCATAATTCTTCATCGTCGTCAGCCAGAGCATTAACAAAGTGCACATAATTCGTTAAAAGAGTGTAGCAGGCACCGCGCTTTTCCGGAGAATGAAGAATAATGGCATAGTAGACACTTCCCCACTACACAAAAATTATGATAATTTATGGCGTAGTGGGTACCATGCAAGTGGGCTTGTAGTAGTTGCCCCAAGAGTGTTTAAAAAAGGCTAAAGGCCGCTCTCCCAGCTTTCGCTGTGGCTGTGCGGCGCGTTCTGCGCAGGCGTGGCGGTTTTTTGCGAGAGTTGACATAAGGGCACCGCTATAAAATGATCAAGCTGCACAACAAGAAGGTGAACATCCCCTATTGTGATGAAACACTCACAGTGACATTCAAGAGCCCTCGTAGCGGCGAAAACCACTGAAAAATTCGATATGTATGTTGATAATGCATTGCACATCCAGACCACAGACGCCGAAGGTTACTTAAAATTTTACAGCTAAGTTGTCGTTGCGTACCTGTACGGGTGCCGTCGAACGTTCGCCATCCATGGAGTTCGCTAAAACTCAAGTGATCGACCGTGGAGTCGAGCTATTTCTGAAGGGGGAACTGAATAAAGAAGTAAATTAAAAAATTAAACGTCCTTGGCGAGGCGTATATTGAAACGAGGCGCTCACAGTCAGCAGACAGATGTTCCAACTACTAGCCCACACAACCACGCTTTCACAACATGAATTTATGGGTAGCATAGAAATACCGACGATCACTTGACCAGAGGAATATGAGAAGGCTCGTGAGTGGGGAATTGGAAGGAGGTCACGTGATCGACAGTGACGAGGAGTTGTGACTGATGCGGTAAGTGAGAGGAGAATGGCGTTTGCGGAATGCATGTCAACCTGAGTGGAGGCAGCTAAACGTCCGCGTCCGCGTTGCAAAATTTGTCCCGAGCGAATGCGTTGCGTGGTGGCGGAGTCGGCGCTCCCGTATATCTTACTCCATGATTGTCACGCATGCAGTGCTGTATCGTCTGCTCTTGCACACGGCAATACGAGAGTTGCGGCCGCAATTGAAAGCTCCCACGGGGCCATATCTCATGCACAGCATGAGCGCTTGCAACACTGCTTGCGTTCCAGCACTGCGTTCCGCGCGTTACGGGCACCTGAGTTTTGGGCGAGTGGGCAGGTGGAATGGGCCATAGGCGCATTGCAACGCTATCGTTGCGTTCAAGCTCGACCTTTATTGAGCCTATCGTCATGCGGGATTCACATGGCACAACCTCAAGAACAGAGTCAACAAAGGAATCCTTAGTGAAAGCTTTGCGGAAAATTAAGGCCGAAATGTAATGCCTGATAAAAAGTGTGACAACTTCGCTGTCCGGCTGTTTTCACGGTGTGAAACTTGGTGAAATTTCTGAGTAAGAAATTGAGTACACGATAGTGTTGTGAAGAAGTGCGAGCTATGCCCCTGGATGTTTTGCATGATTGGCTGTTGCTTACCGAATTCCTAGGCTTACATTGAAACTCGTCTCAATGTACGAAGGCCCTCACCGCGTCAGGAGCAAGATGGCGAGTTGGGCCAGTTGGTCTACGTTCATGTTTGAAAATTTGGTTGAGGCGCACCGAAAAGCATGGACTAGAAGCTTATTCGACTTGGAGCGAATATCCCCGGTAAATTTTCGCGTTGAATGACTTAGCGCATCTGATTAAATGCGATGGCGTGGACGCGACCTCGTCGACATGGTTACTCTGAAGCCATGCCACAATCACTGCCTCTTGTCGCAAGAATGGCTCTTTTTTGTGCGTGGGGGGGGGGGGGGGGGGGGAAGGAGTGATTACTAAGAAGATGCGTCTCCGTCCAAGCGCCTCCCATTCGAAGGAATTCCCGTAAACCTACTCTGACTCGTTCTGTACCGTAAAATAGAAGTTGTACCAAATTTACCAGTAAATTTTGTTTGCTTAATTTGCAAGCTTTTTCTTCCAAATAAAGCCGCACCTTTATGTACTAATTTCATAAAAAGATAACTCGAAGATGACACCGCATGACATTATGATGAAAGAAGGCAATGTAATGAAAGCCGAGACGTATATGACACAACATCGACAAGTGTTGCCCTCCAGCGTCAAGAAACACAACTATGGCGAGTATAGTAAAAAGGTAAAAAGAAGACGCCTACCAAAAACCACTTTAAAAATGTAACATTATATTTTTTAAGTGTTTTTTGGTCGACGTCTTGCTACCATTTGACCATGATTTTTTCTGACTAGACGACTTTTCGTCAAACTCTTGATTTTATAGTCGTGATTGGTTGCATGCGCGACCAAATTTTGTTGATGACGAGTATAGTCGCCATCGGCCGTTTCGGTTGAAAATATTTTGAAGGTTATACTCGTAAACGGGAGGGAAAGGACTAAGGCAGTGTGATCGGTATTCGGAATGGGCCATCACCGTGGCGTGGCTGCACGCAAAACTAACAACCATCGGAGCTAGCGGTGTGCGCCTGTCCCTCTAGTGGCTTTCCTCGCACGTTCGGATAGCTGGGAACGAGGAGGCCGACGCCGCCGCTAAGGCAGCCCACCCCGGTGACACCCCAGCCACTAAGGTGGTAGCCCAGTCGGATTACACGCGGCAACGACTGCGGCTGCTCCTAGCAACGGCCCACCCTGACACACGGGTGGCAAGCGGCAGGAGATCGGCCTGAACAGATGCGAGCGGCGGTTACTGGTTCACCTGCGTAACGGCAGCGGCTGGCCTGCGGCACGTATGTATTCCGCGAGTCGCTGCTCATTGCCTGCGTGCTGCAGGCGTGGCGACGACGAAACGCTGGAGCATATTATTAGATGCGAAGCAACTTAGAGCGGAGTGGAATCCGGTGGTGGTGTGCGTCCTGACCACCCTTACTGCGCATGCGCCTACTCTCTCTCCCAGTCTCCTCCTTTACGCAGGTGTTCGGTCGCCCTCTCTCCTCCTCCCCCCGCGCTCCAGCCGCGCACTCTCCTCCTTTACGCAGGCGTTCGGTCACCTTCTCTCCTCTCCTGCCCCCCGCGCTGCAGCCTGTGAACCCACCCCCCTCCTCTCCCTCCCCCATTTCACATAATCGCGTGCGCTCGGTCGAGGAAGTCTCGCTTGAATCATGCGGTCGCTCCGTCAGTTCCCGGTCACTTCAGTTGTCTCGAAAGCCTCGCTACCCGCAACCGCAGACTGGCGTTGTCTCTCTGTTGCGGAAGCGGTAGCTCGACACCGAAGCTTGGCTTCGACGGCCGAGTGAACGTAAACGGAAACTTGGTGTGCACCCCCCAATGCTGCTTCGCCTCCCCTCATGGTTCCCTTTAGTGGGAGATGGTGTAATTATTTGCTCCTGCCCTGCCCTGGCCGCAGAACGATGCGTGATGGTGAGCCATTATCGCCTGCTCGGTCTACCTGAGGCAACGGCGGAGGACGTCCTTATTCCCACACGCTCGAAGATACAAGCCCTCCGAGCTTTCCTGGAGCTCTCTGCTTCTGCGGACCTCGTCGCCTTATAGATTAACGCCTTGGCTTCGTGCTACCGACTGCGCTGACAAGACACCCTCTTGCCATGCCTTTTACTCTTTCTTTCGATCTTCTCTTCTTGCTGTCATCTTTACTTCCCCCTCCCCATCCCTAAAGGCGCTCAGCCGGGCCCCCCGCGACGGGAGGCACAAATTACCGTCCTTTTTATTCCTTTCTCTTTCATTTACCTCTATTTCTCTCTTTTTGGGCGAAATAAACAGTTCACCACAGCCCCAACGATCGGCTCCCTTAGCTCATGCTGATTTTTGCTGGCGTTTATCTGTATACTGCTTTACGCTGACTCGCTTTGTTTAGCCATCGCGCCACCAAATTTCAGTGACGAAGTGTACGGATTCCGCTGCCGGGTACAATGGGGGGTCTCGGTACTCGCACAATTAAAAACTTGGCCTTGCTGTGCCAATTCTTGTCGCTGTACTCTTGTCGCACTCTGGTCAACACAAACCATTTAAGGGTCATGAAACACCGCTTGTGCTTGATGAAAAACAAGTACAGCGGCAAGCAGACGCTGATCTCAACAGTCAACCAGTTCTTCCAGCCGTGCGCAACTATCAGAGTTAACAAGCGTAGCGCTAAGTTACCACTTTGTTAAGCGCCTTGTCTCCACGTAGAGGCCCACACTGACGCTTTTCGGAAGCTCGTCATACCTGAGCTGCTTCTTCTCCCAAGAGATTACTGCTAGTGGCCGATAGCTGACATAAGCCAAGAGCGGCGCTTAGATCAGGTGCGTTTCTTGCTACAGTCTGCAGCCACATTACCGGCGCGGCACTCTATAATGCACTAAAGTTATACAGTAGCGACACTGGCGTGCTCCGAAGTCACACAGGGAAAGAGCGTTCGCATTTCTTTCGAAAGAGAGTTCGCCTAACTGGGCTCCTTGCCACATGGCTAAGACGGCAACAAACAGCGCTGGACACGGGACGGCGAAATAACGACGTACGAGGGCGCTGACAGCGTCCTAGTCTCTGTCGCTCTTTTGCCGTCCCGTGGCCAGCGCTGTTTGTTCCCGTCTCAGTCATGGTGCGCGCGTGAAGTGGCTTCCCCTTGTCTACACCCCCCCCCCCCACGCTGCGTAGCTGCCAGCGTGCTCGTCCGGAGAAAGTATGAGACAAAGTGCCTAAAGTGGGTCAAAAATCTCTTTTATTCCGCCCGTTCTTCAATGATTAATGAAAAGCATCGGATAATCGACTGGGATAGGCAATAAACCCCGATACTGTGGTCAATCGATGATTACTTGAAACAATGGTTGAGTACCCCATTTTGCAGTTATCACACTTCACACCATAGAGACGTGAAGTGTAATAACTGTTATTTTTGTGTCCCCATACATATTTTTGAACGCTGTACCTATGAGCAGGGCCGGCCAAAAGTTGCCAGGCCACGCTGCTATCGGGTTACATGGGATAGCTAGCTGGGTACATTCGACCACACATGTGCCTACTGTTTACTCCTGAAAATACATGTTAGGGCTCATACTACTAAAATAATGTTACTGTAATGAACGTGTGGCCGCTCACAATGCAGTTGAAATTTATTTTTATTGAACATATTGAACTTTTTAATATGGGCATACCAGCTTTAAGAACTAAACATGAAACTCACACTTTCGCCGCAAAGGCGAAACAATGAATGGGCCGCCACAACTTGGAATATTATACGAAGTACGGCCAGCCGCTAGCTCTACTAGCATTTAACTTGGCGTAACTCAACAATTTACCGGCGTAAGTAAATGCGGCTGCAGCAGTCAGTGAAGTGACATTCGTGGAGTCTATCGCTTCAACTCAAACTTGCGGTGAGAAGACAGCACATACAAAGGTACCAGCCGTATGCTGCTACCCGTCTAGAAAGTGCGTGCGTCAATCAAAGCAGACAGCTGCTACCGGAGCCATCGGCCACCTCCCCGAGACCCCTCTCCTTTCATGGGCCTACAGCCACTACATGATCAACATAGAGTTACACGCGATACAGCCCTCTCATAGCTGAACATAAAGTAAGAAGAAAAGAAGGACGATAAAACACAAAAATACTTATAAAAGACTTGCAGAACACAGAAATGCAGTAGCCTGACAAAAGGAAACATCAGCTTCTCTGTTTTTACGGCTTTCACAGAGCGGAGCTGCCTGGAGTTTTTTTTTTTTTAATTTAAGCCGCCCAAGGCAAGCGTCTCACGCAAATAAACCCTCTAAGTGGTAAAATTTCAAAACAATCAAAGATATCTGCAAATAAATTGTTTCTCAGAATAACAATTTATAAATATTCAGAAAGAGGAAGTTCTGAAATATATACAATTGATAATATTGTTTGCTGAAGAGGTGCTGCCAAGTAGAACTTTCAAGAACAAAAGCCTCATGACCGCAAAAATTCAGTCTCAAATGCCGTAGCATTCGTTCTCAAATCAGTGATTGCTCGTCCACATCCACTGCCAGATATATGTACACTTAATGGCAAGTATTTTCGCAAGACATCAGGTGCCACTCGCTATAACTAAAAGTTTTCTGTTTCATCCATGTTTCGCTCTCTATGACAGGTTCGGCTCCTATCACGACGGCGAAAACTCCTCAATAAGCTGCTCCGAGGAACATGGCTATATTATGAGTCCAAGGTCTCACGGACAGCACAGTGAGCAGTTTTCAGATTGCAGTCAAACAGCAATTTCGAAATATATCAGGTAAGTAGGTCCTTAACCTACCTATAGCACATATGAAGTATTTCAGTGCATTATAAGCTTCTTGCGGTAAGCTTAATACATATTTCAACATTGCCTGCATTACTAGACGGCACCATAAATACATACAAAGTCCATTTAGAGATATCAACAGCGCAATGAACGTTTAGGAAGGGACGAGACAACAGAGGCAAAGAGCGTGGAGTCTGTCGCTTCAACTCAAACTTCCTAAACGTCCTTTGCGCTGTTAACATTTCTAAATGAATCCACACCAACTTGCCCAAGCGTCAACCCTTTCAAGATACATACAAAGGCTATACGTGTCAGTGGCTCATAAGGTTTCGTGACATAAAAGTATGCATCGTACTTATCAATATCCTCTAAACAAACCAAATGAATGAAATAGGTGAATGAGTGAATGAATGAACGAAACCTGCATTTACTCGAAAGGGACGGCTCTCTTCCGAAATCGGAGAACTGGTGTAAGATTTTGTCAAACGCTCTGTCAATATATCCTCAATTCATCCACCTGGAGGTACTGACCACTTTAGACAATTCCCCATTTCAAGTTGTTTGCACTGAGCTAGCACAGCCTTGTATAGTATGGTACAACAAAAGTGTTGGAAAGGGAAATGAGAGTGAGAAAGAGGGGCACTAATGTTAGGAGGAGGGAAACAGGAGGGGGGGTAGAGCATGGTACTGCATTACTAATGAAGGTTTCCTTTCCAGCCATCGACGCCGAGCAGGCTGTCCGCTTGGACCGCCAGCGTCGCCGAAGTGCAGGCGCAGTTGTTACTTTGTGTGTGAGCAGCACGCTTCTGTTGCAAACGCGGGTGCTGCAGCGAGCGAAGTGACCTTCGTGCTCTCTATGACGTCGGCGCAAACTTGTTTGGAAAGCACAAAACGCACATACAGCCCCCCGTCAAGAAATAAGCGCTAACACACGAGCGACCAAGCCCAGAAGAGGCGCGCGCGCATCTAAACACGTGGGGCACGAGCTTTATTGCGTGCGCTTCGATCCTGTAGCGACATTTCGCTAGTGATGACGAGAACACAAACTTCCACCGAGCTCCGTGTGCCGCCAACGGTAAATGGTGTAAATAAACAGCTTGCCGTTAGTATGCTGAGGAACGTTCGGTCTGTGGCCGAGTGGTTTCGCGCCGCGCGCTGTGGAGCGAGTGGTCGTAGGTTGGATTCCCGGCGACGCAACTTTTCTTGTAGTTTTTTTTCTACAAGAAAACACCCCGGCATAAAACACTTTCGTGTTAAAATGGAATAGAAGTCATATTTATTTTGAGGACACATCTCAGAAGGTTGTGTTTTAAAACGTAGGTTACAAACTAGAAAAAAAAGAACTCTTTAAATGGGACTTTTCGCGCTGAACATTCTAACAACTCGAAAATGTCTGAATAAAGGTGCACCTACACGCGCACAAATTGGTGGAGCTGTTCATCGGTTACTCAAAGGTGGGAGGAGGCGTTATGACCTTTTGCAGAGGCTACAGTGTGTATACAGCCTCGCGGGACGCAGCCCTGTTATAGATGGCTATGGAACGCTCTGCCTCTCCCCTCCTCTGCACATTACTCATCTTCATTCTGGCTTCTCTTTTCCACCCCATGCTATACTATACTATTGACTGATACGCCATGCTTGACCCTCTCTCCCTTCCTTTCCCTCCTCCTCAGTCTCACATCACTCCTAATAATGCTCACTACCATTTCCCGCTACCTTGCTATACCCTACTATACACGGCAATGCAATGCTCCACCCTCTCCCCTCCTCCTCACGGTCAGATCACTGTTCCCCACCCGCACTTACCTTTCTCACTCCCTTGCTGTACAAGGATATGCTATCCTATAACCTCTCCCGCTCCTCTTTCCCCTCATTCTCAGCGTCACAGCCATCCATCTCATCCCTACTTCCCTTTCCTTTCAGCGACGCCTTCATGTGGTTGCCATAAATGCTTCCATTCAGTGGTTGGGCTTGGCGAATTCTTATGGCGCATACCCGCCCGAGATTTCTGTAGAATCCACGCTGACAAACAATAACCTTAGCAGTTTAGCTGTAAATAAGTAGGAAAACAAGAGAAGCAGTTAAATACACCATTTCCGTGGTGGCACGTGGTTTAAGCGAGTTCGTCGAGTGATTGCTCGGCTTTGGTCCGCACATGCGCTCCTCGGTGCCTTTGCTGCACATTGCGAAAACGCGCAGTGAACTTCGGTGGTGACAGTGCCACTGGTAGCGGCAGCAGGAATGACTCAGCAACGCCTCTGGAGGCGCTGTCCTGAGTCTTTATTCGTTTTCGCGAAACCGCCAACGAGACACAATGCGCGTGGCAAAGCAGGTGATCAGCGTCGGCGCTGTGAGAACAATGCGCGATATCTCGCGGCTAAGGTGTAAACATACAAGGTGTGTCTGTAAAGTAACAGGACTGGTTCTCGTAAAAAAATTTGTTCTTCCGATCCGTAAAAACCCACCTGAGCCAGCGGGCTGCAGTGACGAAATTTAGTCTCGCAAGAGCCGGGACATAGAAGAAGATGGAAGGGGGCGGGGGTGTGGAACAAAATCTCACTCAATGCTTCCATTCGAAAAAAATAGCGCATTCCCCATATCTGAAGGGTATTTGGCATCAGGATTCGAGGAACATACCGACACTTACCTCCTGAAGGACTGAAATCCAGACGCCGATTGCGAAGTATAAATATTTTGTTCCGCGGAGATGTGTCGACTCATGGCAGCCGCATGGGGTTTCTCACGAAAAGAAACATGCTTGAGAGCAGTTTCATCACTGTTGCTTAACCGAACAAAGCACTATTATTCGAATCGACGACGCGATTAACAGCCTGCAAGGAGCAGAATTCTTTTCATCTCTCGATTTGCGCTCAGGGTACTGGCAAGTACCTATGGCTGAAGACGCTCGACCGAAGAACGCCTTTGTCCCGCCCGACGGCTTGTACGAATTCAACGTCATGCCGTTTGGGCTGTGCAATGCGCCCGCCACCTTTGAGCGCATGATGGATACCGTTCTGCGGAACCTGAAATGGCACACGTGCCTGTGCTACCTCGACGACGTCGTCGTTTTCGCTCGGGACTTCTCCACGCATCTTCAACGCCTGCGGCATGTTTTGACGCGCTTGAGTGACGCTGGTCTGCAACTGAACCTAGAGAAGTGCTGATTTGCAGCACGACAGCTGACAATACTCGGCTACGTCGTGTCCAAGGACAGAATTCTCCCCGATCCAGCCAAGCTTCGGGTCGTGACCGAGTTCCCCAAGCCGACGTCCGTCAAGGAACTGTGCAGTTTTGTAGGCCTGTGTTCCTACTTTCGGCGCTTCATTCAAAACTTCGCGACTATCATATCGCCGCTGACGAAGCTCCTCGGAAGTAACGGGCCTCTCCGTTCGTGGTCGTCAAAGTGCCACGACGCTTTCGCAACGCTCCGTCGTTTGTTGACGTCACCTCCCATACTACGCCACTACGACCCTACGGACCCTACAGAGGTACATACGGACGCCAGTGGTGTTGGCCTCGGCGCTGTCCTTGCGCAGCGCACAGCAGGGTTCCCGGAATATGTCGTGGCGTATGCAAGCCATACGCTTACAGAAGCCGAGACCAATTACACCGTCACGGAGAAAGAATGCCTCGCAATCATCTGGGCCCTTACGAAGTTCCGCCCTTATTTGTATGGTCGCCCATTTGATTTGATGTCGTCACCGACCATCACGCACTGTGCTGGTTGTCGTCATTGAAGGATCCCTCAGGCCGTCTCGCCCGTTCGGCACTTCGCCTGAAAGACTACGACATCCGCGTGCTGTACCGCAACGGACGCCAGCATGCTGACGCCGACGCCCTGTCGCGCTCTCCCTTGCCTGACGACAAGGCCCACAGCTCAGCGTCTCACCTTGCCGTTTCTTCCATCGGCCTGCATACCATCGCTACCGAAGAGCGCAAAGATCAATGGATTGCCTCACTGATAGACTTGCTGACTGATCCATCGGCAACACCATCCACTCGCTCATTGAGTCGTCAAGCCCACCATTTCGCCGTTCGCAACGACCTCCTCCACCGATGCAATTACAACAGTGACGGCCGCCAGTGGCTACTAGTCATACCCCGCAGTCTGCGCTCTGACGTATGCGAGTCGTTCCACCCTGATCCGCAATGTGCGCACTCCGGGGTATCGAAGACTTACCACCGCATTCGCCAACGGTACTTTTGGCGAGGAATATACCACTACGTGCAGAAATTCGTTCGCTCCTGCATAGATTGCCAGCGCCGCAAAACTACAACGCACCTGTCGCTGGCAGGTCTGCAACTTCTACCTTGCCCTGACCGGCCGTTTGGGCGCATTGCTATCGATTTGTATGGGCCACTTCCGCTAACGTCGGCTGGTAACCACTGGGCCATAGTCGCTGTAGACCACCTCACGCGATACGCCGAAACCGCCGCCCTCCCCGCGGCTACGGCGCGCGATGTGGCCTCCCTCCTGCTCCAACGATTCATGCTGCGTCACGGTCCACCCCAGGAACTGCTCAGTGATCGAGGCCGTGTTTACCTGTCCGAAATCGTCGAAGCCATTCTCAAAGAGTGCAACGTTGTTCACCGCAAAACTGCTGCTTACCACCCGCAGACAAATGGCCTCACCGAACGCTTCAACCGTACGCTCGGCGACATGCTCTCCATGTACGTCGCCGCCGATCACACAAATTGGGATGCCATTCTGCCGTTCGTCACCTACGCCTATAATACCGGCCCCTCAGAGCACTACTGGTTTTTCACCTTCTTATTATATGGAAGGCACCCGTCGCACACCATCGACGCGATACTTCCATACAAGCCGGATCCATCTGAGTGTGCGCCTATTTCTGACACAGCCAGGCTTGCTGAAGAGTGTCGAGAGCTTGCAAAGACCATTACTACACATGATCAAGAGCGGCAGAAGAGCATTCGCGCTGACACCAGCACTTCTGCTCGTATGGCTCTCGATCCCTACCACTGCAACTGGCCTCTTTTCAAAACTACTGCCCAAATACGAAGGCCCCTACCGTGTCGTCGAACGCACTTCCCCTGTAAACTACCTGATTGAACCCATCGAACCATCTTCGGACATGCGTCGTCGAGGGCGCGACATTGTCAACCTGGAACGCCTCAAGGTCTACCATGACCCGCTCAAAGTAACCAGCTGTTAGGTCGCCAGGCGGCTCCCTTTTCGTAGCCGGGGTAATTGTAGCGAAGCTTTGGAACTAGTGGGTCGTCTTCTCTAGCGCCTTCTAGTGGGTCGCCCTCTTCGATGAGAAAGAGGAGCTCGTGCTGAGAGTCGGTCCCCGCCTTGACTGTCGCTGTCGTGCATCGTCGCCGAGTGCCCGCCAATAAACGTCTTAACAAAGTAAATAATGCGGGTACCATTTAGTAAAGTCGCAAACAATTTCTTTCCTATCACGACGCGCGTCGCTAGCGAAAAATCCACGGCTCGACTGCAGCCCGTGGGCGGCATGTTTGATACCCGCGGTCTAAATGCTCTAAAACTCATTTGTTGAGCGTCGTTAACATTGTACCGACACTGACACGCTTGCCACGCTGGAGAGGCTCCCCGAAAGCCATCTGCGATGACCACCTCTTTCAAAAGCTTTGTTACAGCCCTTTGAATAGAGCGAGTGCCACCGAAGCGGTGTAATTTTTCGCTTGTGTTGAACCTTTGGCGGAGGAACTAGTCTGCCGGGCCTCACATCAGTTCTGTGAAAGGGCTCCATAAGCCTTGGTAAGCGCGGCAGACTTTTAACACGAAAGTGTTTTATGCCAGGGTCCACAAAGACTTTAGTGACGCATTTCCGTCACGGATATGGCGTTAATAAAAAGACGCCACCAAATGCTAAAGAAAAAACTGCAAGGAAAACTTCCCCCGTTGGGAATCGAACCTCCGACTCCTTGAGCCGCGATAACAAGCGCCCGATGCTCTACCGACTGAGCTAGCGAGACAGATGCGAGACTACGTACAAACGCGCCTTATATCTCTCACACATTATCTCTCTCTCGCACAGTGCTCTCTGTTGGCGATCGGGGCAGTGCCGCCATCTGTGAGTGGTCACGAGAAGTAGTGCGGCATGAGACTTACTAGCGCCAATAGAAAACGATTCGTCGACGACGCAGATAAAATATGGCGTCCGAGATTGCGAGCCGGTGCACAATCTTGGAGGCCATGGTTGAAACGTATCGATAGCTGCAAAATACACCCGCCGCGCTAGCATCGGGGAGACACCCTCAACTAGGCCAAAGACGTTCCAGCTAATACCTCACAGGTCATCGAAATTACCTCCCTGATCTCCGACCACTATCATACAAATCATCCACACAGTTTAAACTCAATATGATGAAATCGGCTGCATCGTTAAAGTTTGGTTACATTTCGTCAATCTGAAGTTTGACCTCTTAGGCAAAGTATAGGCGCTAAAAACTTCGTTTTATTTTTTTCCTCAGAGGAAGGGCAAAATAACATTTGGGTGGTTCAGCCGCACGAAAATCATTTAACCATAGAGAAAAGAAAAAAAAAACACTTCTCTTGACTCTAAAATTCGGCGACAACGGCTGTATACTGAGCCGTTGAAGTCATCTTCACAGTGACCAAACGTCGTGCGTGAATACTAAACAAATGTAGGTGCTATGCACTAAGGTATGCGATAAGCGAAGCTATCGCGCCTGTTTGGCCGCCCCGTCTTGTCATTAAGTCCTAATACACTAAAACTTCACATGAATGAAATTGAAGGGAGCCCAGAAAAAGGTTTCATGAAGTGAAACTTTGCTGAATAGAAACAAATATGCTGTAGCCTGTTATTCGCCAGCTAAAGGAAACGTCACCTGTTAAAACAAAATTTCAACCAATTTATTTGTCTTGCTGCTCATTCGCACATGAATTCGTACATATTGAGGAGTATGTGAGGGATACAGAAATGATTTGCTACGCTTGAGCCCTTAAGAACGCGGTGATCATAAATTCACCTATTGTGTCTAAACTTCTGTGAGCATTCTCCGGCACGACACTCTGGACAAAAAAGGAATTCAGTGTCTCGAAGCACATCAGTGCTTCTACCAAAATTGTCCACTTTTTTGTCCAGGGACATGTGCTTCCGTTTATCGCTCATAATTACCAGCACACAATTGTAGGGGGTGAGCCTTCAGCTGTCACGGGGCCTATGACTCCAGCTGGCTTCGAAAATATGTAAGCAGCCAATCGAGTTCAACGCCATTCGGGGCCCACTTTTCGTCACGTGGCAATGAATGGCTGTACCCAAAGCAAAAGTGAGCCCTAGGCGTGTCGCTCCGCCGGCGCGCCGTCGGTGGAGCTGGTCAGAGAGACCACGGTAATATTATGCTGCAAAAAAATACGGCTGTACGTGTTCAACTGATGAAGATGAGTGGAGAGGCACTGCACGGTATCACCGAATATGTTCGTAGCGCTGAAGTTTGCGATGCCCTGAATTTCGTTAAAATGAAGGGAGTCATAATTGTTTTCTATAGCGCTTCCGTGGGTTCTTTCAAAAACTACGTACAACCGAATCATTTGTTTAACCGACGTTTAGTACATAAGTATTTTACTGTAATAAAATTAATGTTATTGTGAGGTTTTACGTCCCGATACCACACATGATTATGAGGGACGCCGCAGTAGAGTGCTCAGGAAATTTCGACCACCTGAGGTTCTTTACCGTCTTTAAAATCCTATGAGCGAGTCTCTGTAAGCCACTCTTGTTTTCCGCGTTTTCTTGCTAACACTGCAGCTCCTTTCATGGATCGCAAAACAATACAGAAGACCCAAATTGCATTCATTCACATTATCTCAGCAGCAACACTTCTTAAATGCCACTGCTGAAAACACCACTCCCCAAGATCGGAGCCGACAGATGGAAGCACGTAATAAAATAAGCAGAATAAACACAGAAAGTGCCTCAGGCAGGCTAACCAACGTTTCGATAGGAGGACCTATCTTTGTCAAAGGCGCATTGTGAAAGGCACCTTTGACAAAGATAGGTCCTCCCATCAAAACGTCGGCCAGCCTATCTGAGGCACTTCCTCTGTTCATTCTGCTTATCCCCCCACAGCCCAAAAACGTCCCTTAAAGTACTACTGATAAATTAAAATCAAGTTTACAAACAAAAGACTGCCGCGCCATTTTGTGACTCGTTCAAACACATTTTCGGGTCAGCTGATTTAGTGCACGGGGCATCGTTTCGGAAGCAGTGCTAGAAACACACGATCATAGACACAAAAGCGACACAAAAAAACGCGTCTCTTCTTTCATAATTTCTTTGCCTAATAACTCGACCATAATCATGATGTCTTATATTTTTATTACAATGAATGTGTCAACTGCTCCTTGATTTCAGCTCCAAGGCTGCGGAATGTCTGAGGTACGCTGCATCGATGAGTGTTATCGGTGTCTACCCTCGTCCAATACAACCTCCGTCGCGTGACAGGCATTAAGACCACAAAGTTGAGAAAGCATCCTAGAAATGGGCTTGCTGCAATAAAACCTAATGGATACAACCGGATTGCTATTGAAAAAAATCAACAGCCACGTTCCTTCACCACGCCTTCGTCGCTTCAACTTTCTTTCTGATCTTCACCGCAGAAGAATACTGCATGTGACACCACTTTGCAGTTTTCACGTTCAGGTTGTGTGGTCACACTGTACCCTCTAATAAAATTCCTTAATCATTGTTTTTTTTTTGCGAAACTTATTAGATCTCCTATGCATTCGGAAAGAAGGAAAGAAGTGTAAATTTAGGGGCTCGTTTTCTTTGTCAGGCACAATATTAATGAGAACTAACAGACAATGTTGTCAAGGTAAGGATAGGGAATGTTATTAGAAGCAATTGTAATGTAAATGTGAAGAAAGAAAAGTGGACGAAAAGATAACTTGCCACCGGCAGGGACCAAAACGGTCCCACGTTTAAATGCACATACGAGTATATACCCTATAAAGTGGACGGAGAGATGACCGCCACCGTAGCTCAGTGGTAGAGCATCAGACGCGTTATTCGAAGGTCGCAGGTTCGGTCCCTGCCGGTAAGACATCGCCAGCATGTCAGTAATGGTTCGGTTCATCCGCACTGTCAAGGCCTTCGTCTGCGGATAGTAGGCCGTGGTTAACTTATCTTTGATCGAGCAAGACATCAAAATGTCATTAGCGACCCTAGAAAGAAACTGCCTGCCACGGTGCGTTAAGAGCTGCCGTGGTGCTCCGTGCTGAAGGATGGCGTTGTGGAGCAAGAAGTCCGCTACGTCGGTCACGCGGCGGGTTGGAAGTGCGCGAGTAATGGCAAACCGTGCGTCATAGTCCATGACAATGGTGATCCATCGATTTCCCGAGACAGACATAGGGAACGGACCAAGGAAGTCGAGACCGACACGATGAAACGGCTCATATGGGACGTCCAGTGATTGAAGACGGCCAGCAGGCGGTAGTGTTGACTTCTTCCGGCGCTGACAAAGGTCGCACGAGGTCACGTAACGGCGTACCGACCTATACATTCCTCGCCAGTAGAACCGACGGCGTGCACGATCGTAGGTGCGGGAAACGCCGAGGTGCCCCGCCGTCGGCACGTCGTGAAGCTGAGCCAGAACGGTCGAACGAAGGTGTGCCGGGATCACAAGCAAGCGATCAGGACCGTCAGGTATCAAATTGTGACGAAGCAAGGTGCCATCGCGTAGCACGAAGAATCGGAGAAATCAGGAGCCAGTGAGTTGAGGTGGTCAATGATCTCGTGGAGAGTTGGGTCACGGCGTTGCTCAGCAGACATGTTGAAGAGGTCAGTTATAGCGAGCACAGATGGAATGGTGTCGTTCGCCGAAGGTTCTGGCGGGTTTACGTTTAACGGGACAGGCAGTCGGCGTCCTGATGCAAACAGCCAGACTTGTAGACGACAGTGGACGAGTACTCTTGAAGTCATAATGGTCAACGACCAAGGCGACCAGCGGGATCCCTAAGAGTAGAGAGCCAGCAGAGGACGTCGTGATCACTTACAACGGGGAATGGCCTACCGTACAGATATGCACGAAATTTACCGATGGCCCAAACAAAAGCGAGACCCTCTGTCGCTGTTATTGAATAGTTCCGTTCAGCTGCGGAGAGAAGGCGGCTGGCGTGTGCAATAACGCAATCGTGGCCACGTTGATTTTGGCCAAGGACAGCGCCGATACTATGACCACTGGCATCGGTACGTACTTCGGTCGGCACAGAATCGTCGAAATGGGTCAGCACAGGGGGCGACGTGAGTAGGTCGACGAGATGATAAAAAGCCGACGCTTGGGCAGGACCCCACGAGAAGGGAACGTTATTTTTCAGAAGGCATGTTAGGGGCTGTGCAATCGCTGCAAAATCCTTAACAAAGCGGCGAAAATACGAGCATAGGTCAAAAAACGAGCGAACTTCCTTGGAAGAATGTGGAATAGGGAAGTTCGTAACGGCACGTATTTTTGCTGGATCAGGTCGTATACCCGCAGCGTTAACAAGACGGCCGAGTACGGTGATTTCCCGGTGGCCAAAGCGGCATTTTGAACAGTTGAGTTGAAGACCGGCGGTGCAAAAAACTCAAAATTGCCGACAAGCGTTGCAGGTAACTTGTAATGTAGGTGAGAAAACGACGACATCGTCGAGGTAGCAGAGGCATGTAGACCATTTGAAACCCCGAAGTAGTCAGTCCATCAGGTACTCAAATGTTGCTGGCGCGTTACACAGCCCAAACGGCATGACTTTAAACTGGTAGCGCCCATCCGGTGTAACAAAGGCGCTCTTCTCCCAATCATTTTCATCGACAGCAATCTGCCAATAGCGCCAAAGAAGGTCTATGAAGGAAAAGTGCCGTGCGCCATGAAGAGAATCAAGGGCGTCGTCTATTCGCGGCAAAAGGTAGACGTATTTCTTGGTGTTTTGCTGAGGTGCCGGTAGTCGACGCAGAACCATCAGGTGTTGTCTTTCTTCTTTACAAGAACCGCAGGCGACGCCCAAGGACTCGAAGATGACTCGACGGTGTCCTTAGCGAAGCATCTTGTCGACTTCTGTTTGAATGACGTTGCGCTCGGTCGCAGAGACACGGTAAAGACGTCGATGAATGGGTCTTGCGTCCCCGGTATCGATTCGATGGGTCACCAGAGATGTTTGGCCAAGTTGGGGTGAAGTGTAATCGAAAATGTCGTGGCATGACGCCAACAAAAGGCGTACTTCCTGGCTTTGAGAAGGAGAAAGGTCTGGGACAATCATGTTGTCGAACGGGTGATCAAGTGTTGTGCTAGTAGCGGGGCTGCCTGAAGGCGGCTGTGGGGCATCAACGGCCAGGGCAACAGGGTATCGTGTGCGTCTAAAGGTCATTTAGTGCCCAGCGTGATACCTTCGAGAAGCAATTGTGCGCAACGTCCAAAGTTCAGCACAGGTGTGCATGCTTGGTTCGCAGAAACTGTCACAAGTGAGTGAGGGAGAGCTACACGTAGAGTCAGAAGAACGTCCAAGGAAGGGGTAATCAGGTAGTCACCATCATGTACCGGTGGGTCTGGGATAAATGAGGTGTAAGTCACTGTACCTGGGCGCAAGCGAACAAACTGCACCACACATAACGTGGTGGCGACGCGATGGTGAGGTCAGGCATAGCAGTAAGCTCAAACTGTAACAGACCAGAAGAACAGTCGATAAGGGCAGAATGCATGCTGATAAAATCGTGGCCGAGGATGAGGTCATGGGGGCACTCGTCCAGAAGAGCAAAGAGAACTGAGGTCTTGTGGTCATCGAAGCTCACATGCGCAGTACACATTCCAAGGACGGTAGGTGTACCGCCATCGGCTACACGAACAGCAGGTGATGAGGCGGGCGTAAGGACTTTACGGAGACAGCGTGAAAGGTGAGCGCTCATGACTGATAATTGGGCCCCTGTGTCGAAAGCGCCGAAACAGGCAGGCCATCTACTTCTACGTCCAAAAGGTTTTGTCGGGTAGATAGTATGGTATGGTATGGTATGGAAAAACTTTATTTACGTCCGTCGGGGCGTGAACTAGCACGTAACGGGCCGCTCCCACGTCGGGACAGATAGGCCTTGCCACTCCGCCACGTCGTGGGCCCGTTGGACTGCCCATAGCTGTTTTTTTCAAATCCGGACTACGCAGCACAGCATCCCACTTCGACGATGTAACGTCCTCGTGAACCCGTAACGCAGGGCACCGCCAGAGCATGTGTTCTAAGTTGGCAAAGTCTGAGCAAAGCACGCAAGTGTCTGACGTCTGAATTTCTGGGTAGATCTTGTGCAAGAGTGCGGGACTGGGATATGCTCCGACCTGCAAGAGTCTGAGTGTCAACGCCTGAGGCCTGTTCAATTTACTGTGTGGCGGCGGATACTTTCGCCTCCTCAGATAAAAGTTCTTGGTGAGTTCATTATACGTGGTTGGAGGGTCTTTGTTTTCTTGAACCTCATCGCCGCTCCATTCGATAGCTACGCGGTCGACGAACCCTCGCGCAGCTCTGTAGGCCGACTCGTTGAGGTTGGACGGAGCACCCTCGATCTGTCCCATGTGAGCGGGGAACCAGACGATTGTGTGTTGCTTAACTTCCTTATCTCGTACAATCCGCAAGGCTGATTCCGAGATGGTGCCCTTAGCGAATGCTCGGACTGCCGATCTCGAGTCGCTGTATATTGCCACGCGCTATTCTTATTTTCGCTTTTGTTGTATTCGGTTTTCGCCCACAAAGACCGTCAGCAAAGCTCAGCTCAAACCGCGCCTTATTGTTCTAGAACCTTCGCGATTATTGTAGATCGTTTTGTTAAGATTGCGCACAAGACGCGACCACTCGAGATTATTCCAGAGCTTGTGCGATGACCAGTGACAAGGCTAGAATGGCCGGCGCGCTCCAACGATGTTCTGTTTGATCGACGGCCGACGCTCTTTTCGCCGCTATCAGTGCCAGCGGTTATTGCTGTATTCTCACCTTCAGTTTACCGGCCACAAGTTCGGCCCAAATAAAGTGTTTCATCTTGGACTACTGCCTACTGCCTTCGTCAACGTCACGAGCACGTGACAATATTGTTGTTCTCCCGTCATCTAGCAGGGCCAAGGCTATTGCGACCTGTTCGGCAACCTCGGCCGTCGTGGTCCGGACCGTCATGGAGTTTGTCACTTTCCCATCTTGATCAACGCTGAGCACGCCGAGGTGGGCTTCCCATGTACACGAGCTCGGGTAGATAGTGTCAACAGAGAATTTTCCCGTCGGTAGGTCACTGCAGCATCACCTCCGGGAGCTGCACTGGTCAGTTTTCCAAGAAGGGACGGCGAGGGAAAGGCGAAGGTGAGCGACGGGGCACAGGTGAACGAGAACTTCGCTGGTTCTGTGGTGACGGCGAGTGGTTGTAACGTGGGGCCGATGTTCAGGCATTAAGCTTCGGTGGATCCTCGTGGGCGTGAAAAGTCGAGTGTCATCTGCATGGTATGGTGCGCGAGGGGACGATGGCCGACGATAACGACAATAACGAGAAATGTGGCCTACCCCGTTGCAGTTGAAACATATCGACCTGTCATCCCGTGTGCGCCCCTGGTTGGGATCACGGTATCTGGGATAGGTCGGTTGTGGGCGGTAGTATGAAACAGGGCTGACCGCAGGACGACTTAGGGCAGATACGGGTTGGATACCTGCGTTCGCCAGTTCTTCGCGCACGACGGCCTGGATTAGTGGCACTGTCGGGCGGGCCTCCTCGTAAGAATGAGCCTGCGGAGCAGATGGAGATGCTGCCTCGATCTCTCGCCGCAAAAGGCACAGGAAGTTTTCGGTACTGGGCGGCGACTGGGTCTGGACGCCTTCGCACGACGACGTGGCGGCAGTGTTAGGGAGGCGAACAAATTGTTGCGTGACTCGACGGCTCTTCGCTTCTTCGAAGCTGGTGGAGCAGTCCTTGTACACTAGCAAATGAGAGGTGTCATAGGCGATGCCTTTAAGAATGTGGCTGACTTTGTCAGCTTCGGGCATTTGGGCGTCAACTTGCCGGCACAAGGCTAAGACGTCTTGTATGTACACCATGTACGGCTCCCTCGAGGTTTGTGCACGACACGAAAATTCTTTCTGGGCGGCTCGTTTGCGTGCAATGAGCTTTCTGAAAAGGTCTTTCATTTTTTGTTTACATACATCCCAACTGGTCAGCTCCTCCTCGTGCGTGTCGAACCACACACTGGCCGTTCCCCTGAGGTAGTAGCTGACGTTTGCCAGCATCAGAGTGAGATCACACCGATTAGTCTTGCTGGCGCGCTCGTAGTCGGCCAGCCACTTTTCCACTTGCACGTTATCAGTCCCACCGAAGGGGCCAAGGTCTCGGACATGGGTCAATACGGCGTGGCTGGGTTCATTCGGCATAGCGGGGCTGCATGAACGGGCCTGCCTGTCGACATGATGGATTGCCCAGAAGACGCCCGCTGCGGAGTTCCGTGGTGTGCTTCGGATATACCCAGCTCCTCCACCAAAGATGCTCCGGGGAGACGACAGAAGAAGGGTGTAGTTACAATATTTACACAGTCACAGCAGTCGGGGTAAGAACCAAGATGGCGAAAGTAGGAACCAACTAGTCCTTCAATTCTTCGTCTTCTAGGTAAAATGCACATAACAATATTGTAGATATTGTAGATAAAATGCACATAACAATATTGTGAAGTCCGCTAATAAACTATTTGCAGACTAATGTGTCCTCTACAGAAAAAAATACTTCATTATTAGTTATAACAATCCTGCAGACCAACGTTGATACAAAGCAAATCTGTGTCAGCGCTGGCAGATGAGCTTGAACATTAGTACAAATCAAATCGTATATGCTTTTCAAATAAAAGTTTCGAACATCTAACACAATACACAATCGAAGACACAACAAAAATACATTCTCGGAGTACAAGTACATCGAGTAAACTTTACGCTGAAAGTTAAATGTAACGTGCATATCCAACACACAATATGTAACGCAAGTAAAATGTTTTCTTTTTTTCGTACAAGTATCACATCCGCGTCCGACGAAGTTAACGAGACAAAAATTGGCCGCGTATCTGCGTGCTTCGCTGCAAATGTCGTCGAAAGACGATAGTCTTGTGCCGGCCGTACTACTATGTTTTGCCTTGCCTCAGATAGCGCCTACTCAACGTTGAATTGACTGCATCTGGCTGGCATTGATAAAACACTAGGGTCTTTAGAATTGCGTACCTATGTATTTTCTAATAAAAGAACACACGACCTGACAGTAACATATTAATGTTGCGCCTCAGGTATGCGCAATATTTGCTTTTTGATCGAATATGTTCACAAGTATGAATGCGAACACTAGTTCAAGATGGCTGGGCGTTCAGAAAGTGGTTCAACTTTGGTCGAGTATTTGAATCGGGTTACGGACAGACAAACAGACAGACAGCCAGACCAAAATTTTTGCGTTCAAGTATCCCAAGAAAGACTATCGTCTTTAAAATTGGGGGGACCCTTAACCTTCGCCTTTAAGAGTCGAACGCGATAGCGATATCCTGTCCCCAGAGCCTACTTCAACCACTTAGTGCATACTTGCTATGCACCCACCACGTGGTGTTAAGGGAATACGCGCAGTAAGGTGTGTGCCGCTTGTAATGGGTGGCCGGCTTTAAACTACGAAGTCGTTATGATAGTCACATATTCTGACGCCCGATGGCAATGTACGCTTGTACCACGCAATATCCCGGGGATATTACATGTTATATTGCGACGCCTATGTAAAGGACGCTTGCGTTTGCGAAGCATGAAAGTTATTTTCACTACATTTCCAAGCAGTGGAAGTTATTTTCAGTGTATTTCCAAGCAGAGGCGTGGTAAATACACTGAAAATAACTTCCTCTGCTTGGAAGAGTATTTCCAAGCAAACGCGTGGCTGTTAAAAGACTTTTATCAACAACTAGATTTCCAGCCAGACTGGTTTTAACTTTTCATGAAATGCACTGCTGTGATTCCCATTGAAGACATTGCTATTTGAAAATTGCTATGTGAAACTTCGTTCTGTGCAAAATCTGATGTACGCTTGTAGAGGCGCCTTTGAGCATTTTATTCGCTGCGATGTATATTATGCCCATCTGTAATAAATACCATGAAAGAAAAAAAATTACACCATCTCCCGCTAAAGGGAACCATGTGTAGATGCGAAGCAGCGGGCGCTAACGCTTACACTGGCGGCGGCGTTGACGCTGGCGCTCATCGAGGCGTTGCGCAGGAGAGAAACCTGGGGAGGTGCAATCACGCAGTCATAGACCGGTGTTTCCTGCTGGAACATGCCAATCGCTGCTAATGGGCAATGAGAGACAGACGACGCCGACTGCGTGCGCTTTTAGTTAACGCGCACGCTGCGAATTTTTATTGTTCAACAATGCACAGGAGCAATCTCCCACCGGCACTACCTTGGAGGTCAAGATCCAGTGCCATATATACGGGGTGGCCAGTGAACGGTTGTGCAGCGCGAGCAGTCGGTTTTTTCAACCAAGAAACTCGCTAACAGACGCTGCCTGCGTCGGCGTCGTGAGGCGAGAGAGGGGGGGGGACGCACATGCTAAGTGGGGGGTGTGGACGCCGCGGCAGGGATGCCTAGAGGAGAGAGGGGGAGGGAGAGAGAGGGAACGCGTATGCGCATTGAGAGTGTGGTCGCCGCGGGGAGGGATGCCTAGAGGAGAGAGAGGGGGAGATGAGGTTTTTCATCTTTTCTTTTTTTTAAAGGGTTTGCGCATGCGCAGTAAGGGTGGTCGGCCACACACCACCACAACCACCTCCACCACCACCGGATTGAACTTCGCCATAAGACGCTTCGTATCTAAACAAAAGAGGCGTGGCTGTGTGGTAGACCACCTGCTTGCCACGCAGACGGCCCGGGTTTGATCCTCACTCGGACCCGGAAATTTTTATTATTTATTTTATTTGCATCTTTCTCGATTCTTCGGTCACGGACAAGATGATGATTTTTCGCTCACAACCGACGACGCCGACGCCGGAATTTCTGCGAAACGAGCTCTTTAACGCTGTCGTGTTAATATACTTTTAGAGCGCAGCTCTTAGGTGTCTTTTCCGGCGTGGAGCGGCGTTGCCATTGACGTCGGTGGCTAACTTATAGAGATGAAAAAATAAGATGTCAAAAAATATCAAGGATCAAATGGAATTTCAACCCGGGCTCACTGCGCGGCAGTCTGCTATTGTGCCACCGTGCTGTTTGAAGCTTATTTGCAAAAATACTCTATACAAGGGTCATGATAGGCAAAGAATCGCGTTAACGTACGTAGGCCTAATATAGCGTGGCAGAAAAGTGCGATAACAACCAGGCACCACAAACTGCTAATTGCGCAACGAGTGTGTTTTTTTAGGGCTTCCCACCCACTGCGAAGTGCTTACCTAAAACTGTTCGTCGTCCTCAGCCGTATTCAGCTTTAACAAAGCGCACCCAATAGTTTACGGATGTGTAGCGGGTACCTCTCTTAACCGCAGAAAGAAGAATATAGCAGTAGTGGGTGTTGCCCTTATTCGGAAATATTATGATTTATGGCGCAGTGGTTTCCTTGCATGTGTACTAGTTGCCCAAAGAAAGCTTATAACGGCTCTAGAAATGCAGCTCTTCTAGCTTTCGCTGGTTCACGACGCCTGCAATGCGCGGGGTGGTGTGCGTGGCACTGGACTGCTGCAAGTTTCTGTGGCAATATGTAACGAATGTTACATTGCTACGGATGCGGACAGCCAAAACTTCAAACACAGTTGGCGTTGCCCCAAGACGAAGCTGAGCTCAGAACTCGCATTAGGCAGTATTGTAATCCTTGGTGATTTTTTTGTTTCTCTCTTTCTGTACTCGTTCTCTCACCCATTAGACTTACCGTATCCTACGCCGAACTAATCAGTCCAAGTTTTTTTTTACATGTTAGGGTTATCCTAGATTACGCCTCCCTAATTTAGAACCCATACCAGGACTCTTTCACTGAAGTTACAGAAAACCTTCAAAAGCAGGCTGCTTGATTCGTCTAGAGTAACTATATCAACCAGACAAAAACTTTATTTTCGTTTCTTTACGGGTAATTCCAATGCGATGCCTCTATAAAACGGACAATATCTTGTTTTCTTGCTTCCCTTTGCATTATCGAGATGAATTCTATGTATTACTCACCTCATTTCCGTATGCACTCAAGGTGAGAATAATGAATTCATTAATACAATGAAAATATCGACCATCTGTTGCAATAAAATGCATCATGGTAAGTCGAGCTACGGGAAATGGCGCCACAATAGATTCGCTTTTATTCGAAAAACATTATGAAAGCACACTAGGGATGGTGTAAATCTTTTAAAGATATGAAAGACGCTGTCTAGTCATTGCGTGCGTATGCATTGCATGCCGCTGGTGTTTCCCAGTATTCAACGTCGGTATTTCACAGAACAAAGTACAATTCACAATTCTTCATCCGCGTAATCAGTGTTATTTTAATGTTAAACTGTTAACAGCGAGGAAGGTAGCACATACACTGTAAACCATATTACACCCATATAGGTGTTTTGGTGTCTATTACTTACACCCATACACCCCACAAAAAAGGTGTAGCAATCAGGATTACACCCTTTTCATGGGTGTAATATCCGGACTTACACCCATTACGCATCAATTTTCATATGTGCAATATCAAAAACTACAAGAGAATTGACATTTGGGCTAGTTGGTTGATCAGCTATACCATGCACATCAAAAACTAAACCCTTATGGTAAAAGTGGAATGGGGTGTTCAATGCAAACAAACACCCTTACACCCTTTCAAAAATATAAATAAAGCACCCCCCTCCTTTCCTCCCTTCTTTCTGAAGCACTATAAAGCAAATCCCATAGCTATATCTTCCAGGGGAGAACTATAGCTGTACTTCATCACCCACTCTGGGAATATTCAGATGCAAAGGCGCTTATTTCGTACATATGACATCATATCGTGATGAGTGCTGCAGTGTAAAATTGAGTGTATCGAATAAGGTATCGAAGTTGGAATGTGCAGACTCAAGCCCTGTGAGGCATTCACACAGTTATCCTTTGGTAGAAAATGAAATCCACTTTTATTGAACATGTCAGATTTGTGATGCAGGTTCAGCAGCCTTTTACAACAATGTAATTTCAAGGCATAACTGTAGTGAGGTACACACACATAAATATGGCACTAGACTGGCTATAGCATAACTGTTACATGTATGATGTAACATTATTGTGAGACTTCAATCAATTGATTTCAGCTCGCCGGACATACCTTCCAATCGGTCTGCGACTACCTGAAGATCATGCAAGCTTGCTCCGTCATTTGAAACAGCCGCCTCGATTTCATTTACCAGTTTCGTTAAAAGGGTGCGATGAGCTTTGCGCTTGCCTTTAAGCGAGTCCACGACGGCGGTCGGTTGAGACGTGGCAGCCTCGATGATTGGCCGGTCGAGATGGTAATCAGACGCTTGTCTGCCCTCGGTTGCTGTGGATGCCCTCGTTCGATGGCTCCCCGCGGGTTTCCGGCACCACTTTGAAGAGACAAACGCCTTTGGTAAAAAACTTAAAGGCTTTAATGCGGTAGAAAACTCATGCTTGACCTGATGGTCAAACGGGCAAAGCTGAACGTGTCTCGAGCCATTGAGCCGCGTGTGAACGTAGCAACTTCTTCTTCGGAAGTCGCAACAGGTATTACGCTGGAAGGTTAGAACACTAGTGTATACCAGATGACGCTTTCTGCCGGTGGCATGATCGAGAGGGCATCAGTCATTGGACAACGGCGCCTGCACAATATGCATGAGACCGATGCACCTTCGAAGGCCGCATTTCATGCGCTCGGCTGCACCAGGTTTTGTGCGCAGGACGCCAGAACCTGAGATAAACGTGTCTCGTAAAAAAATAATAACAAGTCGCAACCGTACGGCGAGTTCGTGTGGGTACTTCAGAGCGTTTTGAGTGTTGCGAATTGCTGTTGCGTTTTAAGGCGACAGCCACGTATGTCTCATGCCAACGTCACGTTGCACGAAAAGCCAGTGTATCGTAGAAAAAGTCACCTGACAACCAGCGCACCACGACCATCGAGTGATGAACGTGGCGCGAAACTGCGTATTCACTTCATTTTTGTGGTATTCGCGCGAATAATTAAATAAAGAAATAGTTGGGGCAGTTAAGCTTCGCCTTCAAGAGTAGAACGCCATAGCGTGATCGGGTCCCGAGCTCATCGCCTTCTCAACTGTGAGCCTCGCTTTTGTTCTCGGTGGATGCATCAACCGTGCCGTAAGTAAACGAACTACTGTGCACGTAACATTGGCCGTTTCAAGCTATCCTAGAATGCCTACTGCAAATGCATTGGTTAAGTGCCCACTACGCCATAATTCTTCCTTTTGCGAATCAGCAAAGGGCCCACTACGCTTCCGTAAGACAACTGGCGATACTACGCAGCTGCTCACTTTCTTGATGCTTTTGCAGCTGGTCATGATTAAATATGTCTGAGTGGTTTGCAATGGGTGGTAGAGCACTACACGGGCCGGGATTTTCGGCCCGGGCTGTGTGATGTGTGGTCCCCTTTGGCTATGATCCTCAGATTGTGGCCCCACTTCAAAGAAGACAAACAAATTAACTCGCTGGACCCATAATAAGTGTATAACCTACCTACAAAGAGCAACAACAAAATACAAATTCTAGCAAGTAAAGCAGCATTTCAGTTCCATTTCTGTTACCTGCAGCACATATGCGCTATTGCATTGAGGAGCAGCAGACTTGGAGACATGCGTGTCATATGGGTAACTCTCCACAAAAGGTCTTGTTTTAATCTGGTTTTTATTTGTTAACCTTGCTTCATTTCTTTCTTTTCTTCATTTATAAAGTCTCTCTGTATAAAAATAATACACAGAAGTATTTTTTCTATTATTTTTTGGCTATTTTGAGCTGCTTTTTATTAATTAGACCTAACTACTTTTGGGCTATTATTGGACCTGGATTTGGCGGGTCGGTCTCTGAGTACCTGGTAACCCTGAGCGCAATAAAAACAGAGAACACAAGGAAGAAAACAGTCCCTTTGTTTACATTGCGGTCTATTAAAATTTAAAACATGCTCTAAGGACAAAGCCAATCGTGCACCCTTCTGGATATGTAGCGCCTGTCTTCAGCATAGTAGCACCTTGCCACAGCAAGAGAAATAGAGAAAGAAACCAAAATTCGTTACGTTCTTGTAACTACACTAACCTGGACAAAAATTAGAATCAATCGTGCGCCCCACGTGTACTTTTAGAAATACGTATAAGCTGCCGAAAGGAAGAAAAAATATTTGTCATAGCATTCTTTTTGATCTATGGCACCGCTGCTAGTATATACACTATAGCAGTTTTTGAGGCATATTTTACAGCTAGTTTCTTCACATGTCATTGTGCAAACAAATCAAATTATTAAAAGATAGCGGCTTTTAGCACGCCATGCGCTGTCGCATCACACATCCTGTCGTGCTAAAGTTTCTCGCCCTGCTTGCGCCAGCCGAAGAGGCGTACATCTGCCTTGCGAATTGTGAAGGCGTCGCGAGTCTTTGTTTCTAACTTCCACCAATGGAGCAAATTTAGAATGTCTCTGTGGGCTTCTGCACAATGAACACAGCTGTACAGCTCATCCCCTCATTTTTCTCTCTCCCGCACGTCATGCCGCTCTTCAATGTCATCTATAAAACTCCTCTTTGAGGGCTTCTCCTTGCAGTTTTCAGCAGTGTATGTTATGCATGCTTTGTACCGCTATCTCTCTCTCTCTGTTTTCCATAGTATAATGGTGTACGCCTTCCTAACAATGTTGTACTGGTGAAAGGGGGTCATTGGACTATGCAGGCATACGACTGACAGGAGGTAGACGAAGAGATCTCGATCTATTTTCGGGGTTTGTTTCAGTTTGGTAATAAAGGCGCGAATAAGCTTTTCGACGCTTACTGGTATGGTTCGAGGTAAAGGGACCTCAAGCACATGGCACGGAATTCGTAATTGTCTTTTTTCAAGCCAGACATTTCGTAAGCGAATATACTTTGCCCGACACCTTGTTTAATAGCCTATGCTATTCCTGCACATTCCAACGCTGTTGCGACACTATCATGTATCTCTCGCACTATATAGTGCAGGGGTGTCAAACACGCGCCCCGCGGCCCGGACACGACTACCTTCGTCCCATTTTTATTGTTTTCTTTATAAGTACGTCCTTAAGCTACATAGGCATGACAGGTATAAAGCATTTTCTTGTGACACACACCATGCGTCCACCATGCGTTGATACATAACCGTGAAAGAAAAGTCCATATTTCAGAATTGGCGCCCAGATTTTAGTCATTTTGGAGATAGGTATAGATATGTTGTTGGTATATCGCCACCAAATACTCTTCAGAAATGACAGATATATGAGATATGGGAAAGGTATTTCAAATGGCACAATTAGGTGACATTTCGTGCAACCTATTCCCCACCCTCACCCCCTCCTACCCACTGTCCTGGCCTTTGTGGGAGTAAAGTTTCGCGAATGCAGACCGTCAGCTGATGTCAGTTTGAGACCCCTACTATAGCGGAACAAGACGAAAGCTCAGACGCTAACAATGTGCGCGCACAAAGCAGGCTGTGCATGTCTATCTCACGTGACATGACCACTGGAAGCCATGACGGAGCCACGGAAAACAAATGTCTTTATTCGCCTCGTGTGCCACCGATGGCGACGCTGCGAACGGCGCTCCGGTGACGCAAGGGCGGGGAATCGGCTTTTGTCGTCTGCTACGCTCTGGCTAAAACAGCAGCATTTTCGTTATAGTGCTCGCGTCGCACGGCGTTCCTCGACTACTATCTGCATTTTCTTCGAATGATATTTCTTGAGATGACTGTTAGCATTACAGGAGTTCAAGAAACGTTAACATTTAACATATCTTCTGTATACCCACAGCCATCGCGGTCAGGTTCATGCCCCCGAGTTCGTAGCGTCACTCACTGGGCTGGATGGCGTTGAAATAGCTTACGTGAAAGCGCGAACGCCCCCGCCAAATGAGTTAAAGAGAGTCTACGCTGCTTTGAAATCGAAGCGCGATCAATTTTGCGGCTTATTCGCAAAAATCAGCGTTGTGTAAACAGACTTGAGTTGAACGAAAATCCACGCTCCACTCCCAATTACAGTCATGTGGATTTGTGCAGACACGACAGCCGACAAAATGAAATCGATAACTTCATCGACCAGCGGGTTGCTGCGGACCACTAGCATAGATTGGGCGAGCTGGATGCAAATAAGATCGCTCGGAATGAAACGCCAGCAGTGGTGCGCGTGGTACAGTTCGACCCTTATGGTTAGAGATAGATACGCTCATGAGCCACAGTCATGTTTTCGATCGCGCAGTCCTGCCTAATCGACTGTGCGAGCCTGTCAATGGGGATGACAGGGTGGCGCGCACTATATTTCTAATGCTTGGGCAACGCGATCCGCTGCAGTGTACGCGTTTCATTTGACACCGATAGTACAGCTTGGTAAACAGAAGGAAAAGTCGGCGAATGTGTCCAGGAAGAGGAGAAAGAAAGCTCTTTCCCACCATTCTTTTGGCCCCTGTGGCTGGTTATTGCTATTCTTTACCGTGCTGTAACAAGACGGAATATTTTAAGGTGAGAGACTTAGATTCCTCATCAGTTGCGAAAATTGACCATCGGCGTCCCCCGTCGCCAGCGTCAACACGAGTGGTGCGAAAATTCATCACTAATGACGTCATCATGACATCCCAGACCGCCAAAATTTGTGACGTCATAACGTCACGTCACATGATTACGTCATCACATGACATCGTCGCTTTGCATTGCCTCCGTGATTGGTCGGCCGATCTCGGAGACGATGCAAAACCAGGTGATGTGCAGACAGCTTCAGTGCAAAACCACGTTACTTCAAGAAATCATTCGAAGGGGGGCGGCGATGGAACAATACATCGACTCAAGAAAAAGATGACTTTCGCCTTCGAGTGAACTTAGGCAGATGCATAAGGAACTCGAGTCTTTTTAGTACAATGATCGCACCAAGCCCTATTAGGAGTCGACCATTGAGACTGATTTACAGCATTTTATTGCAAATACATCTTCCTACGACTTTCGATGCGAAAGCTTTCTATTTATCAACGTTGGCATGATTACACTAATTCTGCTCAGCATATTTTCAGACCACCGTGAACGAGTGAACAAACGTCGATTTATTAGCGTAAGGATTAAAATATGTTGCAAAAAAACAAAAAAAAAGAACTCCGGAAAACCTACCAATATTTCATATCCCCGTCGTGCATCCCCTTTTGACTCACGCTGTTAATTTTGTGTTTCAATTTTAAGTACTTGCGACGCGTTTACACAGCAGCTGCTAAAAATGTGGATTTAATCAAACGTTGTTGCCGGTAACACCATTTAATTTATTTGAATGACAACACTCGTCGTTTGTCATTCTCCGAACATAGGAATTGAACCGAAGGAGCAGGCTTGGCAACCATACACGCGCAGCACGCGGTATACATTTATTGCGCTTTAACGCAGACATGGAAGCTGAAGCCCGAACGCTGAAGTCAGTGATCGAAAACAGGCAGGAAAGTCATTTTGAGTGCGCCACGGCCAGAGAACAATCGCGAAAAGAAAAATTCAACATAGAAGCTGATGTACACATGGATGGCTAGCAGACGACACCAGGAGCAATCGACACAGAACGTGCTCCTGACGGCAACTCCACTCGATTTCGCCGGGCATTTTGCTTGAAGATCAGTACAAATTGTTTTGTGAACTTGCCCACCAATATTTCAATAACTCGAGCACGATAGACAGGCCGGCAGCGTCGAGCAGCCTTCGCGTACCGAGCGCGCGCGCGAAGAGCTGCATTCGAGTCCTCTCCCTGACGTCACACGCGAGAGGGCGCCACTCAAAGATCTCCAGGCGAATAGGGATTCTATGGAACGAGACTCCGTGCAGTCCTTTCGTTTTAGTGGTGGGCTGGAATATTCAATATCATTTCCCAGCTTTAGAGCTCTTGCGATGATAAGCTATAAATGTATTATATTACTTTAATTACTGTGATCGCAGAATAGCACTTGGGATATAAAATAATAAAGAATGCGAATAAAGCCCAGAATAGCTAGATGTTAACCATGTAAGCGTTTGGTCTATTTACTTTTAGCTCGCCCGTTTAAGAAAAATCGAGTAGCCCTTATGCAAAAAGCAAAATAAGTTCATTACTTGTCCAACATAGAACTCCAAATAGCTTGCCCCACATAAAAGAAGCATTTTTTCGAGATCAAATGTGAAACATATATGTGTGTCCAATGTCTTTGGAAGAAACTTAAAGGGACACTAAAAAGAAGAATAACTTTTCTATTATCAGTAAATTCCTCTTTTACAATTCCAAAATAACCACGCTTGCCGTGACAAGACTCTTGGTAAGCGCGAAAATGTGGGTGGCGACGCCATCTTGAAATTCGCGCGGCAGAAGTCGCCACGTCATAGATTCTTACGTCGTCTACTGGGGCCTACGAAGATCCTAATCGGTCAAAATGAATTAAATTGACCTCTGGGTGGCCCAAAGAATTAACACGCCAAGTTTCAGGAAATTTTGAAGAGACAGTGCCCCCAAAATACGACGAATACAGCTTGAAATCCGTGACGCCACGTGCGGAGATTTCCGCGCGAAATCCTAAAATGGAAC